>PVIJ01000458.1:271115-290604 GCA_004024925.1 Scalopus aquaticus | reverse complement strand
GGGGGGGAGAAGCGCACGATTTCCGGCCCCGGGCGCGCAAGAATTTGTAATGAGCTTGATTAGAGTGAGGCGGCCCGACATTTATTACACACAATACCCAGAATAACAGGGCGCTGCGCGAGGGCCAGCGCCGGCCGCCGCCAGGCGCGCGGGGAGGGCGCCGCGGGGAGGAGGCGAGGGGGCTTCCCTGGCAGCGGCCGCCGGCGCGGGGAGGGGAGCGCGCGGCGCGCGGGCGGCAGGGGCAGGTGTGCGCTGGCGAGCGGGAGGGAGGAGGGGCGGGGGATGAAAGTGATGGGGAGGAGGGGGCGCGAGCTTAGGGGGGAAACTGAGCCACCCCCCCGCACACCACAAAAGCCACAAAAAGGAAGGCGTCGGGAGCGTCACGGCGGGCACCCGAGGGACCCGCGCGGCGGGGAGGGCGCACCCGGCCCCGCGGGAGCGGGACCCGGACCCGGGCGTGCGGGTGACGGGCGCGGAGGGCGGAGGTAGGGGACTTTGGGAAGTGGCTGAAGGGGCCCGTCGAAAAATGGGTCTCTCCGGGGAAGCGCGGAGCGTGCGGAAACGTTTGCGGAGGAATAAAGGCCAGGATCCTTGAAAGGCTCTCGCGAACATTTATCCTCAAAGGAGGATGGCTCCCAAACTACTGAGAGCCAACGTTCAGAAAGATCTGAGTCAGAGCTTTCTGGACTAGTCGGAGGCAGGTTCCAAACTCCCTCACTTCTGAGCCATGGTTACGCTGGAAGAAGAAATGCGTGTCCCGTAGTGGCCGAGTTAAACCAAATTTGGGTCACTCATCAAAAGAGACCTGTGATTACAAAAGAAGAGATGCCACCATTCTGGTATGAATTCACACCGGGCTACAGACGAGAAAGTTGGGGTTGTGTCAATAAATAACTTCTGTTACAATCTAGGGTAAAATACCCGGTTAGGTAAATGGTCATTAGCACATAAATACGATCCTGTTGCTTAGATAATCTATGAAACATAGTTTATGTAAAAATGCAGAACACTACTACAATCTCGCCCAAAACAGAGGAAGCATTTATAGCTTAGGTTTTTAGTACTAACATCTTACCACCCTGAAGGCAGTTAATCATTAAACAAAAACAAAAATGTTATAGGAATTATTTTTCAGAACACACTAGTAGGGAAAGGAGAAAAAATCAGTCAGATAAACATTTTGTTACACATAAAAAAGCAACAAGTTAGCACAAGTACAGAGATAAGAGGGAAATATGCAAATTAAGCTCTTTAAAGCTACCAATACCCTCGTAGAGACACTGTTTACATTAGAAATCTAAGAAAAGCAGAAGGTAAAGCAGAAGATAAAGTACAGGAAATAATGGCCTCCTGGGGGGAGCAAGTTTAGGAGAAACACAATGAAAATATATCACTCTAATAGCACCCAAGTTTCACCCAGAAAACCGAAAGGTTAGTCAAAATCGAGGAAGGCAATCGTGAATCTTGGCACATGTAAAACTAAGCCTTGAGCAAAAGAAGCAACATGACAATAAAACACAAAACACAGCATCTAATACCAGAAAGTAAATATAAGGCAATCTTTACTAAAAAGTCCAAATGATACCACATTTTTAAGAGTTGAAGTGAGGCGAAATAAGGAAGATATTTTAAATAAAGTACAAGAAGCATAATCAATAAGTAAATGTACAAACATAGCAAAAGTCAAAGTTGGATTTATGGATGGAAGAACTCAAACTGACTCTGAAAAGACATTTTTAAAATATTTTGCTACTTTAAAGAACACATATAGCAATCAATTACCTCTATAATGACAATGATCTCTGCAACAGGATCGGTTAAATTAGGAATTTCCAAGGTGGGAATTTTATAGTTGCTTTAAGCTGGTGATGCGTCATGTTTCGTCTGTCTGGTTTTCAGTAGGGACAGTGCATTCTAGTATGACACTGCATAAATTTGCACACGAGCAAAATTTAAAAGTAAAGAAAAATTATTAGTGGACTACAGAATATTTATTCCTGCAAATTCAATTGAATTCCAGTGCTTTTAAAAAGTGAAGTTAGTAATTGGGCAAAATAAAATTTGGGGAACGTGAAAAGAAGGCTTAAAAAATGGTTTTTGAAAGTATCAGTATTAGGACACCCTGGAATAAAATATTGTAAAAATCCCATCAATTGTACTTACAAGGCAAAAAGCTTCCTCATTGCTTTAGTCTTCGAAAGACATGGTCAATGTTATGTAACATGGGAATTAAATATAGTAATCTTTAAATCTGAATAACACCTTTTATCCAGGAATTCATAAATACAAAACTTAGAACTGTCTAATAAGGTTGGAAATGACCTCACAAACTGGTAAACAGAATCAATGAGGATAAAGCTATCTAAAACTGACTCTATTATAAAGAATAATGATATAGTACAATTATGGATCTATTCATCACATATCCATACTCATTTTCCCTCAAGCACATTCTTTATTTCAGAACTACATGATTATAACAAATGACATAAGTAAAATTGCACACAGAATTTTATACCTTCCAAGTAATACAGTGCATTGATGAACTTAATTACTATACATTATCTACCCTTTAGAATAGTCAGGATAGCCACTGAGCAATGACCTGGGTAAACTCAGATTTGAAAACAGAAGAAAAAAAAAGATAATTAGGAAAATACCATCTTCTAAGGCATACATGAGGACAAACTATCACAGTGGAGGAGAAAAAAGCATCATCAAGTTATTCTACACAATTTACTGCAATTTTGGCAATAAAGATGGAAGCAAGCCTTGACAAAAGTTAAAATAAACTTTATAAACCCAGCTATCAAAATAGAAAGTTTCAAAAATATGAAATATTGCCAGTCAAATACATGAACTGTATATATTACATGTGCATGTGTACAGTTAAAACAGGGGACATCAGTATTTTAATCACATGAAAAGGCATTGAAACTGGCTCCACAATGGTAGCAAAGATAAAATATAACAGCTATACCAGATTTTTAAAAAACAGCTTTATAATGAAAGGACAATTGTATGTTTTAGATGGCCCCATATTAAGATAAATATGCAGGCAGATATCTGAAAGCATTAAAATACATTCAGAGATCTGAATAGCACATACATTTGTGATAAACAGAGAAGCATTTAGAATCTGAATGCTTTTAAGATATGGCAACTCAGCCACTGTTAGCAAAGCAATGCTCACCACCATAGCACTTTCTAAGGACATGTTTGGTTTTTTTTTCATCTTTTTAAATTCAAATACAGTTGGCTATCTCTCCACACTCTTAAAGCAGCACAATTTATGTAGCATATTGCTCTTTTTGTCCTGTCAACTCTTTGTTTTTGGCTTTAGCTGCAGGTGGTGTTTTCCATATATGAATTTCTGGGAATATAGTCTGTGTTGGCCATATAAGGATGTCTATTTGAGCCATATGTTTTGTTGTCATGTGTCTCATTTTGTCTGTCTGGGATGTCAGGACTGATTTCCACATCGTTTCTTGAATGGACCAACTACACATTTGTAAGAACAGAAAAGGAGCTGGGGCTAGAGCCCAAACAACTTTGTCAAAACATATATTTGAGAGGAAATGCAATATCCTGTAAACATTTGCACCCTTCTTCTCACATCTTATCTGTGACTGACATCACAACTGCATAGGAGAGCATCTACTTGAGCAAGTTTGCAGTGTGTGTGTGTGTGTGTGTGTGTGTGTGTGTGTGCGCGCGCACGTGCACTCCGCTCAGTTGCACAGACCCCACATCTTGGCACACATTAGCTGCCCTACTCTGAGAGCCCTGGGTCCAACAGCCTGCCCGACCCAGTCCTGAACGTGGGGAAGGAAAACTGCCTCAATTTTTTCTTATTTAGTGAATAAATGGAACTCTGATAAAACTTTTGACTAATCTTACAAAAAGGTATGGCCCCATTTTATTCTCTCATAGCCTTTTCATTTCTCCTTTGTAACTCACATCACTGTCTTCATCAATGAACTATCTGGATAATCACTGGCTTAATAGATGCCTCCATCCTAGATCAGAAACCCTATGAGAGCTGAGACTGTGTCACGCTCACTGTCCTATTACCAGAAATTCATACAGCATCCTGACCTTGCAGTATCTGTACTATGAAATGAATAAAGGGGAGCAAAAAACTCACAATATCACTTGCAACCAACTTCAACTACTAATCACAATGACAATTCATTTTAGAGATGGTAGAAGTGGGAAGGAGGGATTAGTGGGGAATGTGACTATATCATTTAAATTTGAATTAAAATTAAATAAAACTTAACAATGTAGTTCCTCAATTACAATTCAAGTATTTATTTATTTTTTAAAAGATTTATTTATTTATGCATACGAGCTGAGTTAACAGGCCAGAGGCATGGGGCGGCGAGAGGGTTCACCAGAGACAGATTGGGGAGCAGAACAGGCAGATCGACCGAAATACACTGCTGATGGGAGCAGCAGGAGAGGCAAGAGAGGTCTGCAGCACTATGTGGGAATGTTCCTGCCCAGGCGTTGAACTTGGGTGGCTGCTGCCTACAGCTCCAACGCAGAGCTTAACTGCTGTGCCACCAGGGAGGCCCCAATTCAAGTATTTAATTGCCCCAGGTGGCTAGTGGCTATCCTATCAGTGTAAATTATAGAGCACTTCTACCACTGCAGAAAGTTATGTAAGAAGCACTTATCTAGAGAACTCCAATAAAAGACAACTATCCAGGACGTGGCCAAAAGGAGTCTTAGAGGTGCAGAATGGCTTTCAGACATTCTAATGATGTCCAAATTGAAATCATTTTCCATTTTAGAATTAGCCCATAGATCTGTAAAGTCAAAATGGAATGAGACTTGCGCGCCAGGGAACACAGATTTAAGGCATGACTGTATTTGAAAGGGTCCTGTAGTACATTTGGAGTAATATGCATTTACCCTGAATGCTGCTTTCCATGAGTATTTAAATAGCTCAGAGGCGAAGTCAGAAGTCTTAGTCAATCCCCACCTTCACTCCCAGCCCCATGTTAAATAAGCAGACTTGCCATTTTAGCAATGGCTCCTTTGGAAGCCTAATCAGATACCTGCTCAAACTCAGAGGATATCCAGATACCATACACATAACAATGTGCTGCAGAAATCCAGAACAAAAGGCTTGAAAATGTTTCAGGGGAGATAAAGGAGAAATGACAATGAATTCTGAATATGGCCTTACGCTCTTCTGGGTTTTTTCCCACTCATAAGTGGAGTTTCAGTTATAGCCAGACAGATAGTGATCAAAAGTTGTTTACTAATTACATTGGGATGGATGTAAATACCCATTGGGAATTTGTGACATGGTTTTAATACAGAAAGGTCATTATTAAAGTTAAAGGCCAGTGCTTAAGCTAGTACTGGAGAGCCAGATAAGGGAAGTTAAGTGAGGACCCTAACAGGATATCTGGACCTTTCACATACAAATTAATATTACCATTTTTTTTTGCACGTATTTATTGGGCAAAAACTTTTTAAAATCTCTCCTTTTCAGGATGTCAGTATGGCTCATTACCTGACAAGGTAGAAGAGTAGTAGCAGGTATCTCAACCTAGACCCAGATCCAAAGCATCTGCTGCTGAGTCGTCCAGCGTAGGTATCACCGCCAAAGGACTTAGAGTTGCAGGTTCCCTCATTTTCTCTACCATGGCGTTGTGGACACCCTTCCTGCACCATCTCATTTGGGGGACCTCCCTTCTCTACCACCTATAATATGCAGTTCGAGAGTACCTCTTCTGTCCAAAGCCTTCTCCAGCTGTTATTTCCTTTTTGATACTCCATCGTACCACCTGTCCCTCGGGTTGGCCAGCCATAGGTACCTATCTGTTCCCTAGTCCCTGGCTCCCTCACTGCAAGTTTTTAAGCATCTTGAGGGTGTACTTATGTCTGTCTTCCTGGAGTCTCTCCTGATGTCTGCCAATGCAGAAAGGAATCCAAGAACTGTTTTTATGAGTTGTTAGAGGTAAGGAAAGCCAATTTCTTGAACTTGAAGAGCTCCTTCAAGAATCCAAATGTCTAGTCTGCACCCTTGGCAATTAAATCAGAATGGCCAATAGTGGGAGCCAGGCACTCACTTTTTAGAGCTCGAGGTGATTGCTGTGTACAGCCAGGTTCTGCATTCACTGGGCGAGGTGATGGTTTGGAGACAATCAGATCTACCTGCTAGGACATCTGTAGGTGAAGTTTTAAACCTAATCCTGGGGTCACCTGGAAAAGTTAAATCTATTCTAGGACCTAACAGTGGCCCAATATTGAAGCAATGTATGTGCCAACAAGCCATCTGTTTCAAAAACACCAAGAGAAAGTGAAGGACAGGCTATGAGAGCACTAATTTGGTAAATCAAGGTATGTTGCTGGAGGAACCATGATAAATTAGCATTTGGGCATTTGCTTGAGATTTACTAGGGTGCCAGAAATCCTGTGCAAGTATATGATTTATCATCACAGACATAAGCAACTAACCACAAAATTACATATGGAAGTACAGTTCTAAAACCAGTCTATTATTACTGGAGCCAGAGCTATCCCGGTTTCCTCTAAGTCTTTTTTTCAACATAGTCGAGCATGATTTTTCCCCCAGAAAACTTCAACCTCCAGTGGGATTCTCCTTGAAAAGTTGCAAACTATTCAAGCTATTTCCAGAGCCCTAACTGCTGTACAATGCTCTCAGCAAGGTTAGGGATTTTCATTCTAACGAAGTCAAATAGCAACGGTTCCCATCAACCTTTAGTCAAGACAGATCAACCAGATCTTCTTAAAAATGTGAATGGCATTGTTAATCTTTCCTGGTTTAATTGGAGGGAGAGAAAGTTGGAGGTTACAATGGACCAGGGTCCTAGTCCAGATGGTTTTGGGGAAGTACTGGCCAAAGTTAATATCTGATATAATACTGTTATGTTCATCGATCGCCATAAGGCACTGAACTAGGGCCTGTCCATCAGCAAGGAAAGTCACCACCAGGAACAACAGCAACACATCTGGACAATGATTAAATACTACCATAATGTCTGAAATTTGTTGAAGCAAAGAAGTTTAATTCAAAACTGAAGCACATTCTATTTGGAGTGATGGAAAAAGATTTGGAAGCAGATTGTGTGATGGTTGCACAACAGTGTGAATGCAATTAGTACCACTGAATTATATACTAAATATTGTCAAAATGGTATGTTTTATGTAAAATATCTTTTAACCCAATTAAAAAAATATTTTGAACCAAAAAAAAAAAAACAAAAAACCACCCCTAAAGCAAAACAGTCTTTCATTTATTCCTGAGGCTGGCTGATAGATATTATCATGTAAACATGAAGGCAGAAAAACAATGAGCTACATCACACTGAACCACCCCATCCTCTCCACCAACCTTCTATCACTTTGTCCTTACCCGCCAACAGCCATGGTCCACTCTCAGCTCAGTAATTAATTCATATGATGAATACCTGACCCAAGGATAATTAACATGGATTGGCAATTAGAGACCAAGATCCCACCCAAAGAAGGTAATTTGATAGCCCTCTGTTGCAAGGAAATGGTTCTCTTTTCAGATTTGATTCTATACTGTTGTATCTTACCAGAAGAAAAGGAAGAAGCAGAGACAAAAACAAACAAAAGTACCCTGAGTCCAAAAACTCTTTTTTGGATGTTTTTCAAAAGGGTAAAATATAACTACATGCATGCAATAGTAGACCCTCCCAATGAAATAGTGTTTCCAGGGCCAAATACTTACATGCGGTACAGCCAGATGTGCAACAACTGTATACATGTAGTCAAGGTAATGATTTGTAAATTGTTTCTGTACAAAGACTTTAGATTCATTTTTTAATAAAAGAATGCCATTTCTTTTGTTCTAAACGTCCAAAAGGCTTTTCAATTCGATTTTATCATTCATTTATCAGTGACAATAATTAGGTTTAAATTATTGACTTCTGCATTAATAATTTGTAATATCTTTTTCTATATATATATTATCCTATATTCTCTTTCCTAACATCTATTCTTACTGATTCTATGTTATGGACTTTACAGTAATGATGGGGTTTTAATGAATTGGAAATGTGTGTTTAAATAATCTTATTGAAGTTCAGGCATATATACATATATAGGTTTCTCAGATACATAACTAAGAAATGTGAAGTCAAATTAAAATTACATATTTATTATATATAAAATATAAACATACATGTATATTTATTATATATAAAAGCATAAAAATACTAAAACACAGTTTTACAGTAAAGTTGTAGCTAGAGCTTATCCAGTTACCTATTTTTCCGGTGCCTCTTTCTTTATTAATGTGTTTATTGTGGGATGTAATTCACTAGATAACTAACATGGACTATAAATATACATGCAGATTTCCAGCTGATATGAAACAAAAAGTTGATAAATAACGCTACAGTATAACTTTAAAAACAGAACTAGTAAGCCTTCAGGCTATTTTTTAATCATTTATTTTTATTTATTCTGTAAAGACTATTTTCATTTGTATTGTTTATATATATATATATATATATATATATATATATATATATATATATATATATAAAAATACACGTGGGAGAGAAACAAACAGCATATTTATGAAAAATTTTGATGGGGACCAGCTTGTAACTGTTTTGAGACTATATTGCTTTAAAGATGGACAATATTATAACACTTCTAGAAATGAAAAAATACTACAATTCACATTTTATCTAATGAAAACTAAACTTCTTATCCTCTGTGGAGGTAACAAAGCTCTCAAAATTAACATTTTTAGATCCCTATGCACACAAAGAGGTTTTGTCACTAAGAATTCTAACACTGCAAACACATGTAAAGGCATTTCTGTGGCTGGCATAGGCTGCAGTCCAGGATAGAAACCAAATCTTGGGGGACTTTCAGTAGATTTGGGAAATCCAATTGTTTGACCAATAGGACAGTATGAATAAATGTATATCTGACATACATAAAGCACAACAGGATATATATTCACAGATACTATTTGCACATCCTACAAGAGAGTATTGCACAATTCAAAACTAGTCCACCCCAGATTTCATCAGAAATTCTTTAAAACCCAGAGTTAATGTAGCAGTTCCATTATGACCAAGCAACTCCCACAAAAGAAAGGATAAATGACATCGTGTGAAAAGCAATAAAGAAAAGGTAGGGAAATGAGATTTGGATCAGGTTCCCTATCTACAAAATGATGGGGAAGAACCTAATCACCTTCAAGACTACATAAAAAAGATTTCTGCCCTTAAACTTAAAAACCAAGTTCACTTTAAAGACAATATACAGTTATAGGGAATTTTCTCACATTCTACATTAAATGTTTATCTATATATAAGAGACAGGTGTCAAACAAACAAATAAAAAAAAAAAAACCACTAAGGCAAAGAGAAACTTTAACTCACCAGATTCCATCTGTTACATCTGAATTCATGCATAATTGATTATCCATGACTGGTAAGTTCTTTTCTCACTAGCCGACCAGTTTTCTAAACATTATGTATGTATTAAATCACTACTAAAGTAGACTACATTTCAGAAACAGCAAGGGCAGAATAAGAATATTTTAAATGAAAAATTACATGCCGGTTAATAATAATACAGCTGACCTATGTTTAAGGGAGAGAAATTTTAATCATGTGCATATTAAATATTAATAACCTATTCTGTTATTGTTATAATAAGGTTAAGTAGGCTTCTCCATGCTTAAGGAAAGAGGGAGAAGTAGGAATGCATAATGGTGCAAAAGACACAGAGACTACAGAGACAGACATACAGAAAATGTGTCAACAATAAACAAGAGGAAATGAGAAAGGAGAAGATGAAGGTGGAAACTAATCTCTATGTGTCATTATGACTGCCAGAGGACTGGCAAAGAAGCAGCATCCTTTTATTTCAATTTTAATCATTTCTGAATTTTAATACCCGACTCCTTTTGTAATTCTCCTGGCATTCCCCATATGCCTCCATCCCAGCCAAAACACCAGTGTAAATTAAATGGCAGGCAACCACACCACCGATGTAGCCTCCCGAAAGAACGACCAGGTGACCAAAAGCAAAAATAGGTATGTCTGCCTTACCTCCCTGAGGACCTCTACCCAATGAACTGGCTGAGTGTTCTCTACTTTCTTTAATTTTGAAAAGAAGGGCAGGAGTTAGGTGATCTACAGATAGAGAATCATTAAAAAAAATAAAGCAAGCCAGTAGTAATACAATAATCAGTGACCATCAGGGCCTGGAAAAATGAGTTTGCTCTCACTGGCACTAAGGAGCATCACATGATTATTTAATTACAGCTCTAATTTTTGTCTCGTGGATGGCAACATATCAACAATTAATAGGGCAAATAGAGGAGACTGTTTTTAAAGAGACAGAATGTGCATGATAATGTAAGAGGTCACACAGCCATGCACCACTTTCTTGTGTAAAACCAAATAGGACTGTCTTGGAAACAGCTCCATAGGTTTTGAAAAGAAAAGAAATTTTACAGGGAAATATCTTTTTTAGATAACTTCCAAAGCATGCTTAGAACTTTTGAGAAGGTTTTCAATGCAGCTGACCCAGCCCTACTATAATTCCAGTATTAATCTTAAGGACCGGAGCGAAAGCTTCATTAATATAAATAACCTAAATCTGCTAACATTTTTAAACAATGCAGAAGGCTGCCATGAAAAATATTGTTTTGTGCAATAATCACGTCCCATATTTATTCAATGGGATGCTGAAAAAGAAACAGCAGGGAAGAACAAGTAGGGGTCCATCAGCCTTGACCCCCTACTTCATAGTATCTCAGGACCCAACGTATCAGAAAGACCATCACATGGTGGTTTAACTGCAAGGACCTCAGGAGACTTCTGTGTGTTGACTCAAGTACGATTTACAACCACAACCTAACACCAAAGGCCCATGGACCTGAACAGAGAAACTTCCCCTAATCCTGGAGGTCAAACGATGAGGGTAGAACAGAATCCTGCTGCTGTCAAAGAATGACAGAGCACACAATTAAAGAAGAAAAACATTCAATTATCCAGAAAACTGGGGCATGCGTAGATTAAGTGTTCAGATAACCCCAGTCAAAACAGAAAATTAGAGAGAAAAGTCTCCTTTCCATTAAATCATTATCAGCGCACAGCTAAATTCACTATTTTATTATTAATTTAGCAAATCTTTAATGAGCGCTCACTATGCACTGCACAGAATGCTAACTGTAAAGTTTCTTGGTTTGAAAGAACACGGATATGTACCTTACTCTGGGTTTCTTTTTTGTAGCTTAATATCTTGTAGAAATAAATAACGGCAGCACCTAAAAACATCACAAAGTGGGAATACCAGTGATTTCTAGGTACGCTATCACAAGGTTACATGATCTAGCCATCAACATGTACCAAGGAGATGCAAGGAGCAAGCAATTTGATAGAATTGTCTAAGTAAGGCTAAGTCCAGCCCTGACTCTTCTCCTTCCAGTGTCCACTGTTCTGCCATGCCATGCCAGAAGCCAAGGCCAAAACCCAGACTTGAGAAGTGGAAAATGACAGTCTTAGAACTGCTGCGCTGACCCACTACTCGAATGTACCTGAAAATACCAGGTTATGGAGAACTGCAAGGAAACATACCTTGGCTAAAGACACAGAGACTAAAATGACTCAACTACGAGAAATATTAAGAGGTGCTAAATCAACTCAATAAGATTTTAATGGTTTCTTTCAGCCAAAGTCATCAGAAAACAAGAAAACGTAGGCGTCTCAAAATATAAAGTGGGAAAGCTAAAACTGCTGAGGGACAACAGTTTTCAAGAGCCACTGGCAAAACTGATAAAGCCAACAGTAATTATAAAGAAATGAGACAAACAACGGGAAGAAAATTTTATATGCCCGTGAAAAGTCTCAAAGTTAAGTTGTTTAGTAGGAAACATTTTGATGATTCTGAACCCAAAACCTGACTCTATCCTTTCTAAAAGAACATTTTTAAGAGTCTAGCAAGCAACAGCTTGTATGTAAGAGTATACATCATTCTTTTTTTAACTCGACTGTTAATATACAGTTAACATGTCTCGGAAAAGGCTGTAATTAACTGTCTACTGCTCTAATAACACTAATAAGCATACAGTATTATTACAATACAATGACTCCATACAAACTAAGGCTGTCATTTTTTAACTTTCAAGATAATGTTCTAAATTGTCTTTGAGTCCTCTTAAACCACCCAAAAGGATCCCACCTCTAAGAAACATTTTCACAGCAGAGTTATTAAAATATTGTTCTTTCCATTCACAGTCAGGAGAAATCCAACATGACACAAGACAACTCAGCATCATTTCAGTTGGTAAAAACATAATGGGAAACCCTTGCTTTATTTGACCAATTCCGCAAAATATTTTAACATTTAAAATGCTCAGCATTTTCATTTTAGTCCTTCGTGCACTGATAAAACACTATCTAAGGGAAAGGAAGATTTGCTATATGAAGAATCACAGCTCTGTTGTTAATCCCCAGTGATTTCCATTGTCTGGTTCACTGGAACAGGAAAACTCCATGGCATTCAACATCAAACAGCTAATTATGGATACACTACATTCCAGACTATATCCATTTCCAAAGATATCTGCATACACTAGGTTCTATTTTATTTATAATAATTATGACAATAAAATATTTATAACATAAAATCTCTTTTACCTTAAACTCCTTAACATTATAAACATTAAAAAGTCAAATTGTCATTTACATGCTCTTAGCGGCACATCAGAAACCATCGAGGAAGACTAGAGAGGAACCCCTAGCAATCAACTCCACTATATGCTTCGCTTCCTGGAAAACTGCATCGAAAGAATTCCCCCTCACACAGATGGCTGACTAGCTTCTCGTTAACTATCTCAAGGAAAGATGGTCTAATAATTTCTCCTGGGAGCATCCTACCATCTTTCACCACCCAAAGAACAATACCCACAGAATTTTTGTTGGTATCTGGTCCCATGTCACCTACAGCTGAGATAAAGTGACATCCCAGGACGGAGACCTCCCGGGGCCATCAGAGGCCATCTCCCACTGAGGCTGTAGCCCAGATTCTCTATATGGAACAGGTAGGAAATTTGTTGGCACTTACCCTCCAAATATCAGAGGCTGCTCTCTGAATCTAGCCCTACAGGAGAGCTCTCAAAAGTAGCCTTTGATGAGGTGACAATGATGAAGTTCTCCGTGGCGCTGCTAGCGAGGCAGGAGCATCCCCAAATGAGGTGGTTACCAGTTGCCTGTAAAGCAGCTGGACCATTACTGCAGTTCTGAGGGTGCGTCACAAATCGGGTCATAGCTCTGGGTAGAGTCCACCCACTTCACCAGACTCAACGCCCTCCACTTCCTGCACACCTGGGGGGGGAGAGGTACCCAGGAACTGGGCGGTGCAGGTTCACAGACACTCTAGTAAGGGCTCAACCAGGCACAGTCTGACATCTGCTTTTTTTGGCCAACATTTTAGCTTCACTTGGGGTCCTGCACCCTGGGGTACTCAAAAAATGGTGCAATAAGCAGGTTCTAAAATGAGTGAGAAGTATAATAAATATTAGAGAGCTAAATGGTTTAGCCAAGAAGATCATCCCTCCACTGGTTACCAAATCAACTCTTCATTTTTTACTACCAGACACTTCACTACCAAATGTCAAATAACTAGACTATACACATTCTGGGAGAAACTAGGGACAAAAATGCTGAGACACCAGTTAACTACTTCCCATCTTTCATAACTAAGCCAGATCACCACATCAGCTGAATTACATCCTTGAAAGTCCATTGAAAGAGGTGATTAGAATTTCTACTACTAACATTCAGACAGCAACAACTGTGGAAGTGATACAGAATAACTTGAAAGAATAAAAATAGGCCAATATGCTGGAGAAATGCTACACTACTAAATCTCACCCTGAATATATATACACACAATCTGTATCTATTTACTCTGAAATGAAATATCTGATCTTAAAAAAGACTTTAAAAAAATAAACAGCAAAAGGTACTGTTGGCATAAGTTCAAAAGTACTAAATAATGTGTGCTAATGTGTTGCTCACACTCTATGAAGACATCAAGTTTAAATAGACTTACCATTGAGAATAGCACTTAGGAACGATATATAAATTACCATAGTAGACACTTTTTCTTTGGTATAGTGAAGAAGAACCTTGTGTAACAGATTTGATTTATATGCTGTATTAAGACCACATTCTGCTCTGATGTCAATGGAATATGTTATTAGAGATTGACAACTGTGTATAGATAAGTGTAAGATCTACTTATAGAATGTCAGTGAAAATAAACACTTTCTCAAGTTAATCACAAGTTTTGAAATTCCACTTTAACAGTATTTGGAGGATTCCAGGGGTCTTGAAAGAGAAGGGACTTTGGAATTTAAGTGAAAACAACAAACATATCTAGCATCGTAAGAAACTCAAAATCTCCCTTATGATTGGCAGATTAACACACATACACACAAACAGTAAAAGAGGCAAAGATATTTGCAGAAGAAAGATAACAGTATCAATCAATCAATGCATCCCACTTATTTTGAGCTCCCATTTGCAGATCTCCTTTATAAACTGACTCAATCCATTTAAGACTTGGGAGAGAAGACACTCTATCAAAGTTATCATCAAGTAATCAAGTCACTTAAGTAATCAATTTGGAACTTAGTAGAAAGTTAATTCAGCAATAACCACTTGAATGTGTTTGAATGTATCTGTCCTGAGGTTGCTGTAAGGTGACTAATTTAAGTGACATGCAGATTCTTTGGGGGCTTTGATATTATAGTTGAGGTATATAAAGTAAAAGAGCATAACTCTGCTTTCCACGAGTTCTCACATGACAGAAATGGGAAGATGATCATCTGCTTCAAGTTCTGCCACTGAGAAATGATAAGAAAAACTCCTCTCGACCCCTACCCCCCAACCAGGAAGAGTCTGGAGTCCTGGATTATAGTACAGGTAGATATTAAAATGGAGACAGAGCCGTTATTTAGTGGTGACAGGAATATAAATACGTGCACTAACCTATAAACTGGTATTTACTTCAGGAAGGTAAGTAATATTTTTCCTCTGATTGCTGAGCTGTCAGTTTAATGCAGCGTAAATAAACAGTAGGTGCCTGCTAGCTCAAAGTAGGAAGTGTTCATTCCACACGAGGAACAGATTACTGAAGCCTGATGCTCACCATGCTGAAACATAACTTTCATTTTACCAGAAAATACACCCTACCGTGTATGATTTTTCGTGCCTGATCTATTAATTAACTTAACTCTGCTCTGTCAAAATGTAAAGCAATTTGTTAAAATCATCCCAGAGTTTTGGAGTTTGAAACCAAATCAATTTAAAAAGCAAGAGTAATGCCTGTTCTGTAATCTGATCACAAATGCTAAAAATGAAGACTTAATATAATAAGGATAAACTATCCAAAACTTAAAAAGACAAAGCATATTTATATAGGGAATTTAATAATCTGGCATACTGAAGTTGCGCCCAATCCTCCTCCTTTGCTAATTAAAAGCAACTGGCAACTTTAATATTTTGCAGCCTTGTGCTACTTAGGTCCATTTAGTATGTATGCTTATTCTGCTCTCTGAAAAATCTAGAAGTAAATCATTCATAAAAATCAAATCACACTTCTTAATTCTACCAGAAATATTACTAAACTCTCCTGAGAGAAGTGGCAAGTTCGAAGATCAAATGATGATAATCTTCCTAACGGCATTCATGTAAAATGTGGTTTTCTTCCCATTTTATATGTAGCACAAAGCTGTGATGACATATAGCTGCTGATTTTCTCCTTACATACAAGTACCGAGAAAATATTTCATGGCATCATTTAATATGGAAACTCATCTTATCTAAAAAGTATAAAAAGCAAGTTGGGGAGGTTTCTATTTAAAACATGAACAGATTCTGATAATTAGTGAATAGATTATAAGGGGGAAAGAGGGGTTTAAAAATAATAATTTTGACTTTGACTACAACATGTCTAGACATAGTCTGAAGATTGATTCAGTCTTATGCATTTATTTTATATACTTCATCAATCCTAAGTGCTAATGTAAGAGTCATCCAAGACGACACATAAGGAAGAAATGATGTGTTTGTGTAAAGGGCATATCTATGTAAGGCCCTTTTGGAAATTTACAGAGCAGATGAAAAACCACTGGAGTGCTTTATAGAGTCCCTGCTGTATATCCATGTTGTGTTAAGCCTAATAGTGTTTGTAACCAAAAGATTTTTATAATAATGAAGAACAGGTGCCTGTCACCTGACCTTTTAGGCCTAATTTACAATCCACAACCTGTCACATGAAAAAATAATTGAAAATCTCCTCCAGATATTTGTCTTTGCTAATTTAATGCAGTCTTTCTTAACCATCACTCAGCACATCACATCTCATTCAATCGCAGGTTCATATAGTGGCAACAGACTTCTTTGCAGAAATAAACCAACATTCATTTTGTTGCTTTTGTTTAAGATGCTGAGAGACAAAAGAATTACATTTTGTAGATTATCAACCAAGAATATATTAATTTATTACAACAACTAAACAAAAGGCATTCCTTTTGAATACTTTTACATACAAAGAACTATTATTTATTACATATTTCAGCTTGTGGGAAAATGAGGAATGCATTGATTCTGGAAATAACTATTTCAGACTTTTGGAACTTCTTTAGGTCTTCTTTCTCTATCTCTTTTCTTTTCCCTTTTCCCCCATGTTCTACCAGTTTCCACCCCACACACATTTTAGGGCGCTAGTACTTTTGGAGGGAAATACCTATTTGTTCTTTTTTTCATCTATCATTTGTATTCATTATTCAGAAAAGAATACAAAATTGAGCAATGATTTTTATTTCTCTTGCATAATCCTGCTACATGTAGCCATACTCAAATTTAACAATGCCTTGAATTTTATAGCTACTGTTTACGTATTATGTATTACATATGACTGAACAGCTCCACATTTAAAATATTGTTTCCATTAGAAAAAAATACGAAGTAATAAGTGTCAAATGGAGATGAAGAATAAACATGCTTGGTATATTTATAAAACGCATAATCATTTAATAAGTGCACAAATAGGATACATATTTTGCTCCTGTTACATTTTACATAGTACACACATTGTCTAAAGTGTATTTAATAATGTGTCTAACCAAGTTAATTAAAGTATTTATGTTGGTGAGTGTGTTAAACACTTGGAGAGGTAGTGAAAGATACAGTCAGTTACTTCTGCTAACTAAAGTTGAAATTATGCACTTATTATAACCTTTTCTAACAATGTGAGAAAAACAGAGTAAATATATTAAATTTGTTTCACAACAGATGCTTAGGTTGTTAATATTTAAGATGCCTATTCATGCTATTCCTGTCTGCACATTTGTCAAAAATGTAAGCTTGAATGCTAATGTTTGCCAGCAGACTGAAGCAGCCAGTATATGAATGTACTACTGTTCTACGAAAATAATATGCAATAGAAATAAAGGATTGCTGCTAAATCATAGCACCAGTACCACACAGCCGGTTAAAGGATTTTAGAGCAAACACCTCAACGGTGCTTGCTTTGTCCAGTTCTAAAATACGGGGATTTTTTGCACCTAGGTTCAACTATAAAATAAATCTCTTATAAAATAAATCTCCTGAATCTCAGAAAAATCCACTTTAGATAGAGAGTAAATTTCAATAAAGTTTTAACGGGATGAGTTACTCCATCAGCAGCCAAACATTTCAGGTACTGCTTAGGATAAATCCTGACACCAAGCAGTCAGGGTTTATTCTTATGCCCTTCTCTGTTCTGTGAAAGTGAGCTCCCCAGGCCTCCTCGGATGCAAGCATGGAACCCTAGTCAGTCGGGGGGCAGAAAGGTTCTCTACTGAGAATAGGACGTCTTTCTGTTTTCCCTCTCTTTTCAACCATGTGGAATCCAAGTCTTAGAACATTTGCCTGGAACTCTCGGATGCCGCCATGAAAGTTCGCCGAGTAAGGGCGCAGAGGTCAAAGTTGCCAACCAGGGCACTTTGAGAGGCGATCCCGTGGTTGACACTTCTAAGTGAAATGTGCAACGCCCTAATGGAGGTCCGGGCCAACAACCTCTAGCAGAAGTCCTACACCTCACTCTGTCTTCTGGGGTCCTCCCTAGAGCCCTGCTCAGTACTCCTGTCAGTCCCCAGACCTGTCACCTGCCCGCTGAGTGCTCTCATCGCAGTCTCTCAATCCACGCTCCGTCGCCCCGGGATCCTCGGCAGCCGAGCGCTTGGAAAAGGCTGCCACGCTCGGATCGGGACGGCAGGGGGGAGGCAGGGTGCAGACCCCGAGGCCGCACCTGTGAGGTCTCGTCCCCGGCCAAGAGGCGCAGCACCTCTTCCAGCCTCCAGTCCAACTTGAAACCCATTCACTCTAGGAGCCCCCCCACAAGATCGGCTTCACTGCCGCCGGCAAGGGCTCCTAGCGCGGAGTGCCGCGGCTTTCAAACTCCCGGCTCCAACTTGAGCGCCCAGGCGTCCCACCGGCTCCCGGGATGGAGAAGTTGCCACAAACTTCCCAGGCCCCTCTCCGCCGCCGCTCCCAATCAGCCGCGCCGGCGGGGGACGAAGGAAGGCGGAGATGGACTGGGAAGGATGCTGACCTGCGATTCGGCGGGGAACGCGTCCACTCCCCCAGCCTACTCCGCCCGGCACCTTTCTGCCAGCCCGGCTCCGGGGCGCCCAGGGAGGCTCTCCCTTTCCTGGCTTGCTTCCTTCGGTCTTTCCGACTCCCCCTTCTCTTCCAAAGGGCCATGTCGGCGACTCGAAGGCGTCTGTTCAGCCTGGATCAGTCGGCAGGTGTGTGTATGTGAGTGTAAGTGTGTCCTCACCCCGAGTGGCACCAAGAACGAGTGGCATCGTCAGGTCCCCCATCCCGCGGGCTCTCCCTCACTCTACCGGCCCACCCCTCCGAGATACGGCTGCGCGCGCGAGAAAAGGCTCGGAGGACCCTGTCGCCCGGCGCCCACGAGAGGGGAGCCGAGCCGCCCCAACAAGGGGCACCCGGGGAGGGTGCAGCAGAGAAGTTTGGATCGATTCCGAAAAAAGAGCGAGGGCAAGGATAAAAGATCAAGAGGAGGGCAAGGAAAAGAGCGAAGCAAAAGAGCAGAACTCACTCAGGCATGGGCGCTGGGGGCGGCGGTGGCTGTCGAGCGCGGGCGGGAGATCAGGAACGTCTCCCCGGGCGGGCGCGCCGGCGTCGGACTTCCGAGGCGGCGGCTTCTGCCTCTTCTGCTGCCGCCGCCGCCGCCGCCGCCGGAGCTGCTACAGCCGCGGAAGTTAATTGCGACTTGACTTCAAGTTGTCTTCTTTCCCCATCCGAAGTGGGCGTTTAAAGGGGAGAGCGAGGCGAGGAGCGAGCGAGCGAGCGCGCGGGGCCGAGGGAAGGAAGAGAAGGGGGGGAGGGAGGAGATGTTAACGGGGGGAGGGGGAAGAGGGAGGGGGCGG
>PVIJ01000458.1:0-271015 GCA_004024925.1 Scalopus aquaticus | reverse complement strand
GGGCGCGCATCCAGCCGCGGCGCCTCGGGCCGGGCACGCTGCGCCCTAGGGCTCCGCGGACTCCGTGTCGCCGCTGCGCCCGAGCTGGTGCGGCGCGGGCCGGCCGGAGGGACGGCGAGGCCCGGCCCGCCTCCCCAGCGCCCGCCCCGGCTTCTCCCCCTGGCGGTGGCGCCTCAGCGGCCGCCGGCCACACTGGGCGCGCTGGAGCCCGAGCCGAGCCGAGCCCGAGCCGCGGCCGCCGCCGCCGCCGCCGCCGCCGCCGCCGCCGCCGCGCGCTTCTCCCAGGCTTCCTCCCCGAGCGCCGGCCGGGGTGAGGGGGGCGGCGGGCCGGAGGGACCCGGGCGGGCGAGGGGCGCGCACTGATTGGCGCCGAAGATCGGACCCTCCGCTGCGCGGGGTAAGTGTGGGAGTGCACTCGCGGGTCGCCGCGCGCTTCTCGACGCCCGCCAACCCTGCCCCCTCACCTCTCCCGGGGCCCCCACCTCATGCACCCCTCCTCTTGCGGCTGCGGCTTCCTCTTGTTGTTGGTTATTTGGCTGGGCTTTTTTTTTGTGGGGGGGGCGGGCGGAGAGGTAGGGGGTGACAGTGTGTGCGGGCGGAGGAGGAAGTCAGGTGAAAGGCCCGGACGCACCCTCCCAAACCCAACTGTGTGGGGTGTATCGCATCCCATTAGGGGCATGTGTCCCATTTTTTTTCTCTCGTCCACGTTCGGTCGCGATGATCTTTCCTAGAGGGCCTATTCCTTTACAGCCAGCTTGCTCTGTCCATCGCTCTTCACCTGGCCCCTCAGCACCCCATCCACTAGCGCCGCACCTCAACAGAGGAGCACGTGGCGAAAGGAGGAGGAGGAGGGTCCCTCTTGCAGACCCCCACGCCGCCTCTCTGCCCATTTGTTTAATATTTATCCTCACGTCTGCAGCTATACTTCTTTTCCGTCTACTTAGGAAAAGACGCCTAAGGTGAGGTCCAGTTTCTCCAAAGAAAGCTGGAAGCTAGAGGGCAAGAGATGAGGATTTGACGGGGCGGCGAGAAGGGCAAGGGAACAGTCCCAAATGGGGACTGACACTCCAAAACCCTCTACAAGATCCGCATGCTAGAGGTTGAGGACCCCAGGCTAAGAGGGAACTGGAACTGGATCAACTTTGCCCCTCACTTTCGGCTGTTCTCACACCCCCCCCTCGCTCTCTCACCTCCCCCCATCCCCTCCAGATCCAAGGACGACAACAGGTCTTTTGTGTTGTGTGATTTGGCTTTATGGAAATTTGCACTGAGTGTGACAACAGAAGATGACTACTGTTTACTCAAAGTTAAGGGATTTGCAAAAAGAAAGTCTTTAGTTTTTCGTGTGTGTGTGTGTGTGTGTGTGTGTTTGTGATTGTGTTGTTAGGTTCATAGCATGAACTGCAAAGCATCAGTTGGCAACAATAAGGACTGTAGAGCCGCTTCAGTGTATTTTTAGAAGCTGCACTTTCCTGAGCTCCTTTCACACAAGGCTTGCTCTTTCATTAAGTCCCCATAAATAATTGTATTTAGAGAGAAGAAAACTATGGAAGCTGGAGGGAGATTGCTAAGATCTCCATCCCGCCAGCACAGAGCACTGTTTGGAGTGAAGTTCCTGGAAAGTGACTGTGGGCTGAGAATTCAGTTTTTCCTAAAAGCTCTGTTAGGTCCTCTTCTGTCAGATGTCTGTGAATAAAGCACGCTGGGAAAATCCTGATATCCGAGCAGTCTTATTTTATCTTTTACACAGTGGTTGATTCTACTTTCAAATCCTTGTAACAAACACATCAACTGTGCTGTATTTTTGTGTGGTTTTTCTAAATAAAGGAGAGTAGCACATGTATGCATGCTGCTTTCTGATATGCCAGTTCTTTTCTATCAATGGGTATTGAGTTCACTGGAATTCATCCATCTTTTTCAGTTGATTGTCATTTTATGCATAGACATTTCCAAAGACATAGGACTATAAAAATGTATGAATTATTATTGTTCTTTTAGAGAACTAGCTCCTTATTTTTAAGAGATAAGTGCCCACCTTAACTCCTGACTCTGTAAAACAAAGCAAAAATGGCATAAATGATTTCAGTGGGCAAAACAAAGTAAAACCCAGGTTGTCCCTCCTAGATCACTTTCTGCCTAGGCAGGACCCAGGGACACCAACTCTCCTTCCTTAATTTACCAAAGTGTTTAATTGCCTAAAACCGGTACCAGTATCTCCATCTGGGAATGACATCAGGTTTGGAATGGAAAGAATAAATTCTCGGTCTTTAATTACTGCTTATTAGCAATTTCTTGTAGAGGCAGCTGATTCTTTTAATTCTGAAAGCCTGAAATGAAGCTTCACATAAATTGAAATACAAAAAAAAAAAAAAAAAGATTTTTGTTTCTCCCTCACTCTTACATACTCATCTACTCACTCAAGTTATCAACTAAGCCCCCAAAATTTAAGGTAAAATATGATCCCCTGCATTAAACCAAGGGAGCCTTTTGCCCCAACCTTTTGAGTTCTTTCCTTCAAATACTCTTATACAGAGAGCTCACAGACTCCTATAGTTTGAAATCATAATACTTGATTCAGTGCATTAAGTAACATATCTTGATAAACTCTTACCTAAGCCTTGCCCCCAGCAATTATCTATGTGTTATTCCTACAGCATATAGTAGGAATGCATACGCTTAACTGAATTAAGATGTTAAGGGAACATTGTAATTGGTTACAAATTCAGTAATACAGTGCTAAGTCTGTATTTTTTTCTTTCTTTTTTGTGGAAGAAAAAGACATTTACCTGAAAGTTGTTTGAGTAATACATTTGTACTCCCAGCTTTTATAACAAGTCCAAATCTAAAGGTTGAAAGACAAGTACATCTAAAACATATCCAATGGTTAACAATAATAGCTCTTGTCAAAAGCTAATTATCTTCATAGAATAGATAATAAAATGTTGCCTACTAAGTAGTATAAAGAAGATGCAAAGAAGGGCAAAAAACAGCATTGGCTTTCAGAGAACTTACTTGCTGGGAAATGACACTAAGACATGAAAAAGAACACACTGGATTGATAAAAGGTTTGCATCAATGGAACAGTTGAGAAAATCGATACATATTTTTTCTTTTTTAGGCCAGAGGAATTGGTTAGAACATACATCTAAGGTTAATTTGTCCAGTTAAACCTATAGGAGCCATCAGGTACAGACATCTTAGAGGAAGGCATACCCACCACTTACCTCCAATAAGGCACGGATTTTATCTGCAGAATACTTACCACAGAGTAGAGTTTATTATATATGGTGTGAATGAATGAGTAATATCTCAAGTAGTTTGTTCCATCTTTGTATACTTTGTCAGTTTTTTTTTTCTTAAATTGCACAGAAATGTTTTTTTGAAACTTCCATCAGTCTTATTTCTGCCATTTGCAGCAAAACAGAGCAAATTCGTTGTATCTGGATAGGCTGTGTTATGACAGAGTAACAAACCATTGCAGTTTTTAGTGGTCTGTATGGTAAATTCTGTCTTCTTGGTTGTGTCATGGGCACATTGCAGGGCTGCTGGGCTGTCCCAAGCTGACAGAACAGCTGCCATCTTGAAGGATTCACTTTGCCTTGCAAAAATGACAATCACCCTGGAGGGTCTGATGCTCGCAAATAAATGCTGTGGCCACAAGTGACAGCCACTATTTGGTCTTAACAGTGAACTGACCAGGGCTAGTTGCTGGGATCCAAAGACTCACCACAATGGGGCCAGACAGTGCTGCCTGCCTTCTGCCACAAAGTAGAGAACTGGGGTTCCCAGCTCAGATATTACCATACCGGTTGTGACTCTTGTCCACATGATCGCACCAGCCAAGTGATCCCTTCCTGTCAGTTGTAACTCAGGTGTCCTATTCTTTAGGGTCAGCACTGCCAGAGTAGCCACCAGCTTATCAGGAGACATGTCACTTCGTTCACCATCTACTCTGTCTTTGACTGCTGCACAGACAAATCCCATTCTAGCCTGGTGTAGTGCCCTGTCAATTTGAAGTCTCACTTATATACTTGCTGATATTATATACACCTTACTTTCTCAAGACTTGTTTTACTGGAAAGAATACAGTGAACAAGAACTTTTAAGAACTGTTAACCTGAAGAGGATATGACCATTGTCAAAATTTGAGATTTGATCTCAAGTGGTTCCCTCCCTTATTTAAGAAAAATCTTGCAACAAAATTATCTTGGAAGCATTCATTCATTCCTTCATTCATTCGTTATTCCAACTTATTCTTCGTCAGTAAATATTCATTGCATACCTACTAGATGCCAAGCACTCCATTAAGGACATGCATATGGAGATGATTAAGAATTCTCCTCTGCAACAAATGAGGTTTCTGATTGGGCAGACAGAAAAAGTCATTGCAATACTAATAGAGGCACAAAGCGCTATGGGAACACTTAGCAAGAAGTGGCAAATAGCTATCTGGCAGGATTTAGGAAAGTTCCATAGAGGAATTGAACTAAGTTTTGAAAATAACTGTGATTCCTCTAGGTGGCAAGGAAGATAGAGGATCTTTGACTCAGAGACACTAGCATGAGTCAAGGTCCCCGGATGACAAAGCTTGTTGAAGGAACTACAGGGAATTCCATGTGGCTAGAACATGGGGTCTTTGTGAAGAATGAAACCAAACAGCTTCAAATTGTCAAAGACCTTGCAGATATTCTCTGGAGTTTAGAATTATCCCTCATCTTAGGGATTGCAAACTCTTATGTCTCCCTTGAGCCCAGAGTGGGAATAAATGAGCAGAGCAGACTAGCTAGACCAATAGTATTGGACCTAGAGAATCTCTTCTCTAAGTGGGACAGCCAGTGTCAAAGATCCTGAATGTCAGCTCTTTCAATTTTCAGAGACACTCCTAGTTGAGAGTCACCTTCGGTTGTCAGGAGGGAGATAATGCCATCAGATCTCTCTAGAAAAATCACTGTGGTGAGAAAATATACAGGAAAAATCTAGAGCCTGGGAGGCTGTAGTTGATACTCCGTGACCATTGGTAGGGTGATGTGCGACCCTTTCTAACACTGCCTGTTTTATAGTCTACAACTTTCCAAGCACAGAGGAGGTACCCGGTAAATATTAGCAGAGCTTATGGGTGAAAGAAAAGAAAGCTAAGGTTTTAGGAGGTGGGCATATTTCTTCAATGCTCCTTATATATACTCTCCTTTGCTAGGCTGCTTTTTCAAAAGCATAGGGATCTTATGTTGACCACATCTAACTTTTATGTGTCCACGGTAAATATTACTGGTTTTTAAAAATGCATAAAGTACAGTACACAAAGATCAGCACAGCATCAGAATATTTGTTGTCTAAGACTGAGTTTACCAATCCCCCCACGTTATGAAGGCCCCCCCAAACACGCGGCTCTTGTACCAGGATCTACAATGCCTACTCTCAGTCTCTGGAAAACTGCACTAAGCCCATTGGTAGAGCTTTTGATGTGTCTAGTGAAGGCCAAAGTCTTTATTACTATCCATCAGAGTATATGCTCCGTCTCTCACATAGCCATGTGCCTAAAACAGTCTTAACAGTGTTTAATTATTCAGTTTTTTGAAAAATTGAGTCCATCCACACTTACTCTTCCCAGCTCCTCTCTTGCTTTGAAGCCAGGCTAGTCTGCCACTCCACTGTGAGCAATCTGCAAGAATACTCCATGCTGTCCCATAAAATATTAGAAATTCTAGCTCTCCTTTAATCAGATGTGCCCACTAGCTTCCTATCAGCTATGTTCCCAGGGACACTTTTAGGGCCTGAAAGCCAGTCCATTCACTGGACAATCAAGTTTTTAACTTGTTAGCTACTCAGCTCTGCAGAATATAATTTTTTACTCAATTTTCTTGAGGCATAATTTATATACAATAAAATTCACCCATTTTCCATGTTCCATGAGTTTTGGATACAAAGCAGCAGTATGGACAAACTATAATATTTTAGGTGAACTTCAGAATAAATATATATTGGCCAAGAAGCCTTCCTGTCCAGCTGCCAGTATTCTCATCCTGTTTCAACTGGATACAGCTGCATGACTGAGCAAGTCCTCTGGTTTCTTTCTCCCTCAACTTGCTCATCCATACAGTGGGGATAATATGTCCACGTCTAGTCTAGGAGTTAATGGTTGCACAGGGCTTCAGCACAGAACTCAATAAAGGCTAACCATTGTTTCTCTTGTCGCCGTTATCATTGTCATTGTACTAGAAATCCTGGGATCTAAACAGGAATAGAGAGTGAATTGACAGGAATGCCTGTGGGGCCTAGGCCAGTAGCTATCGGGTAAGGTGTCCTCAGGCACACAGAAACAGAGAACATTGTGGCCTCTATCCTTAGAATATTTTTCCCTTAAAGAGTTTGGATGAAATTATTTTTCTATTAAAACACAAATGCAACATTTTGCCTGAATTTTTAACACACACACACACACACACACACACACACACACACAACCCCAGTCTTCACCTTTGGACTACTTGAGGTGCAGGGTGAGTTTGATAGTCCCTCTCCTCTGCTGCTAACTCTCCTCTACCACTGGGGTGGAAATGTTTGTAAATTCCAGGCCATATGAATTCCAGGCTAGTAGCATTTACCTTGAAGTTGGGAAAGTGCTTCCTATTTTTACATTCTGTGAGTGCTGCCCAAATATAGACTCTTTGCCAGTAGTAAATGCTCATATTTTAGATAAAAAATGATGTAGGGAAGAAAAGTGTTAGTGCATGACCTTGGGGAATGCAAGTCACCAGAAAGAAAAGAGCAGAACTAAGTTCTGGTTCTCATTCTGTTGCAAACCAGCTATTTTGTTGATGTCCAAGAGGTTAGGGTGCTGGGAAAGCTATAAGATAAAGGGTTGGGTCAGTAGATAGAAATTAAATGGAATGTTTAAAATGCAGGTTCCCTGGCCCCCGTGTGTAATTCAGATTTGATAGAAACCAGCTGAGATCCAGCAATCCACACAGATCTGGGCAACTTGGATTGTGAAGGACAAAAATCTGACTCTGAAATGAGGTTTTACTTTTGGTTTTGTTTTATATTTTACTCCCCCTACTTTCCACCCCGAATACAGAAATTGGAAAATAGAGTGTTAGGACTGCTTTAGGCACAATTAGATCTAGCTGCCCCCAAAATACTACCAATTAGCTCTTGGTTCTGCTTTCTTTTGTGTTAATTTCTGTTTTAACTTCCCTCTTGTTCTGGTTTTCCCTTTACTGTAATCAGCAGGTGCCTCTGGGCTTCCACTCTTCTGACATAGAAACCCTGGGACAAAGAACAATCCTTTCCCAAAGTTTCCAGCCAAATAACTATACCTGACTGTGACTGGATCGAATTGTATCACATCCCCACAGTGCACTCTTCACCCCGGTTAGAGGCTCTAGTTCTTTGTCTCGCCATCTTGGGATCAAATGTCTACCTTGGCTTGGGGTACAGCCTCCCCAAATCATGTAGTCAACATTTTGGGGAAGTATTATTCTCCAAGATAAGTTGGGAGTGATTTTTTTCCAAAAATAGGGAAAAATCTGTGCTTATTAAACAAAATTAAAGATTTCCAGTCTTTAGAAAGATTTAGATAAGAATGACCTGACAGTTATATTGCCAGTTATATTGCCAAAGGATAGTCAGCGTTGTGCCAAGATATCAAGACCTTCAGCCTTCAGGGTGACCAGACAGGCCCTCGGGGGCTCCTAGGACAGCCAGGTGCCTCATTCATTTGCCCCAGTGTTTTGGGAAAATATTAAATATTTTCTTTGTTTGCCATGAAGCTGATTTATGTGCAGGTCATCTGTGATTTGTGCATTGGGAATCAATAGGTTTGAAAATCATTCGCTCTGCAAGGTCATTTCAATCATGCCATAATATTATTACTCTAAAATCTTCATGAGAGAACTCAGAAGTTAGTTTATATGAGTGAAAGGATAACAAAAGCTCCAGTTACAGTAGAAAGTGAGGCTGACAAATAGGATTGATAGTTCAGTCCTGCTTTGTCTTGGTTATCAATTTGGTTGTATTTAATATTTGTGGGCAAACGTAGTTCCGTGTAATGGATGCTCCTTGCACGGAACTTAGCATGTCTGACACCTTTTAATGTTTGCACCATAAAAGGATGCACATTATAGAGGCAATGGAAAAGAGCAAGCTGTCAATAGCCTAAAACAGAAAACTGAGTTGACTGTTAGCTATCACATATGTTTTGGGTGTGTTGCATTCAAATTCACGGGAGGAGTAAATTCTGAAGAATATCTTTTGTTAAGTGAAGAAGCTGCTATTTTCTGGAAGTCAATCATAAAATTAATAAAATAAAATGTCTATCCCTTCATTTTAATATTGTTACTAGTATAGTTTCAGATCGCTTCTTTATACCTCTTTCCCCATTTCACCCTCACCAAATGAACCCAATGTACAAAAGAAAGCATTTTCAACAAATGATGATAGAATAACTAGATATTCATATATGGGGGAGGGGGGAGCCTTGATACCTTCCCTCACACCATATGCATAAAATTCCATTGACAATGAGTTATGTGGAAGATAAAACCATAAAGCAGCTAGAGGAAAACTTCATGCAACTTATAGAATGACAAAAGTTTTGTAAATAAGCCATGAAAACAACCATAAAACAAATTAAATTACATGTTAAAGTTAAAAACTACTCATCTTAAAGTAAAGCAGGGGGAGTACTAAAGCCTGGAAATCCCTGATTTTATATAATCATTACCACCCACGAAATTTCCTCTTGTGCATTTTTGACTTCTAAGTGATAGAAGTGGACTCTGAGCTTAAGCAAAGAAGGAAAAGCGCACTGAGGCTTTTCATAGAACCCAAGTCAGTGCAGCGGGCCTTCAGGAATAGAGGTAGTGATGTGCTGTAGAGAACCCTGCCAATCCTCTCCATGTCCTTTGTCCTCATGGTTTGCCCAGCTCCCTCCTCAGTTACATAGCTGGTGATGCTTGACAGCTATTCTTGAGTCTTGATATTTCATTCAAGCACCGTCTTTCTGTCTTTCTCAGTTCTCAGGTAAGAATTTCATTAGCCCATTTGGGTCCCGTGACTACCCTGTGTCCAATAAATTGTGATCAGAGGCAGAACAGCGTTTAAAGAAACAGTAGCTCCTTTCATCCGTGGGGATATAGAGT
Organism: Scalopus aquaticus; assembly: GCA_004024925.1. Classification (NCBI taxonomy): domain Eukaryota; kingdom Metazoa; phylum Chordata; class Mammalia; order Eulipotyphla; family Talpidae; genus Scalopus; species Scalopus aquaticus. The sequence continues at coordinate 261,875 of PVIJ01000458.1, read as the reverse complement.
GAAAAGAAATTGGATTCTTGATGATGCTAACTCTCTACTTGATGAAAACTTTGTGCTTGGTCACATTTTAGATGGCTGTGAGTTAGGGCATATTATATACTATCTGTTGACTCTCTAATGTCAGTACCTCTGCCTCTCTCCAACTTGATGGATATATATTAAGAACTATAAACAAAATTAGTCTGTTTAAAAAAACAGGCATATTTATTTGTAAATTATCAGCCAAGTTCTATCCAAATGCAGACATGATTTGTTCTAGTCTGGATATACAATAAAATTAATTTAAATAACTTTAATCAGCTTCAAAAACAGCAAATTCCAAGACAATTAGGTTAACTTTAAGAACTCATATTTATTGAGTTAACAGATGGTAAATTAAAAAACAATGAAGCTAATTTTTAAAATCATTCATTGAATTAAAAAAACAGACATTTAACAAAACTGTTTTTAAGCTGTTTTTCCATATGCATATTTTAAGATTCCAATTTGAGGACTTCTGGGAAGACACCGATGAGTTGCAGTATATGAACTCTCCGCTGAATTTTTTAAAAGCTTTGGAACCATCTGAAACAGAATTTTAGGCATCAGCAATACACATAGAAGAAATAGGCATATTCCTGATACTGGAAGGAGTAAAGGGTCTACTCCATCAATTCCTACTTGTTCTCTGACATGTTCTTGTGGCCTGCTAACAGGCCTTGGGAATTTCCTGTGCTAACAAGGTGAAAGTTACTTCTGTCTAGAACTGCATTTCTGCATCTTAATACATGAAACATAAAAGGCTTCCCTTTGAGGACATCTAGGACCTTGTGCACCAGTGACTTGAAATATATGAGAATCACAAACATTTTCTTTTTTCTCCTTTGCTCTCATTGCAAGTGCTAGAATTTTACTCTTCAGACTTATGGGGGAGGGAGGATTTAGTAGAATCACATTGAAGGCAATGGGACTTTTCCCCTTAGGGCCCAAATTTGTTGGGTCTCCTTAAAGTTTTTTGTGATGGAATAATGAACATATCACAGCATATGAAGTGTACCAAAACCTCTGGTTGTTTCCATAGGAGGACCCAGTCATTACTCCTACTTCCTGTAGTTTTATCGATAGCATATAGATACATTAAAATATATCATTTGCATTGTGCTGGCTTTATTAGTTTTACCATGATAGCATATTTAGAACTAGAATTATATGTGTAGAAATGAAGTTATTCCATAAAAATATTTGAAATAGATTTGCTTGAATGGCTAACTACCTAACTGGTACTAGAGTCCTTTCTTTGGATAGTTGCAAACTGTAATTTCATTTATTTTAATGGGCCTGGAAACTCCTCATCTAAGATGTAGTCTTTACACTGTAGTTACGTTACTTGATTAAGTAATGATGAGGATTGTGTTTACTGGTTTTGATAGACCAATTTATTAGTTGTAATTTGGTTTAGAGATTTAAAAAAATAAACCACATTTATTACTGAAATTACTGTAGCAAAAGCTATCTTATTATGCATTTGCAACTATCCCCTAGTCTCTTTTCTCCTTGAAATAAGTGTTTATAATAACCTTTTGATAATAGGAGTCTTCTTAGAAATGCAGCTAAGACAAGGTATCCGGACAGACTATGTTGTTTTTAATTAAACAAGGAAAAGTAAAAATAAGAATAGATTATAAGACAGTACAAACTTCAGTAGGTGAAATTTAACTTTTTCAGAAATAGGAAGAAGGATACAGAAAAAAAAACTTCAAAACTATTCTAAACATTCAAATGAAATGAATACAATTTAAAAGGATTGGGGAAAAATTAAACAAAGTATGAAGTTCTAACTTAGACTATAAATACTTCTTGAGGGCAATAAATATCTTATCATTGTAACCCTACCCTAAGCTTCATACATTAATATATACTATTAGTGTTGAGTAAGCATGTCTTGAATTTCAATGAGAGGTGAGAGGATATAAAATCTCAAGAAAATATTTTCAGGAGAAAAGATTAGTGCAAAGCATTGAAGGTGAAGACAGGTATAATCAGTGAATATAGTATAGTAACAAGTGAAGTGAATTAAGAATTTTTTACAATAGCTAAATACTGCTTCTTCTGCTTTAACTAAGGGAGCAATGTCTTCACTAAAATAATTCTGGAAAGGAAGTTTTCAAATGAAGAACCTGTAACTGATTATCACATTATGGAAAGAGGAAGATAAGAGAAAAACAAAAGCTTACTAAGTTGCTGCTTTATTTTTAAATTATTGGATAAGAATGCATAGATAAGGATAGTTGTGAACAATTTAATGTTGGCACTAGTTGAATTGGAAACAGAATATTTTATAAATGTAGAAAAATGTAAAGAACATGATTCATGCAAAAACAAAGTGGAAAGAAAACAATAAAGAGCTGTTGAATAGAAGAAAGTTTTAAAAAGTCCAATCAAGCTTAAAAATTATGACAAATATAAATGGCTTAAATTTCCCTTTTCAAATGGAAAGATCTTCACATTAAATTAAAATGAAAGTCTTATGATTTGGTGCTTTCAGAGTCATACTTCAAGAAACATGACAGAAGTATTATTTAAATGGCAAAGATCTTCCAGCCTAACATGCTCACATCAAACAAACAAAAAGCTAAATTTTTGTTTAAAAAAACAGTAAATGAAAAAAGATGAACTATTTTATAAGCATTAAATAGTATAATATTAGTGAAAGAATAATGGTACTGAAAAATAATTAACACATGCTGTTTTCTTTTAACAGCAAAATAATAAAAATAGTGTGTACATGAAGTACCAAGATTTACAAAATTAGAAAACAATACTAGCTAAATATCAGCTCATTAAATGAGTAGAAGAAGTAATCTGCTATTTTAGTAGTTTGTTTTAATAAAGCATTAGATAAATTTTTAATACCTGTTCCTGAAAGTGGTAAAAAAAGGAAAAATAAAATATTTCTTCAATGTGATTATAAATATTTTCAACAAGTAGTCAACATTAAAGTTAAATAAAAAATATCCAAAGCACATGTATTTAAAAACAGAAGTGGGATTGAGTTGGCAAAATGTTTATGCCATAATTAAATTATTAAAGATTTTATGTAACGCCCTGAAGTAATAAGACACACTAAAGAAAGAAGAGCTATAAGGTGTGAAAAAAGACACATTAGCATTATGTACTGGGAAAGTATTTTTACAGAGGATTAAATAATTTAGTAAAACATTAGAAAAAAATATGAATATCAACATAAATCATTAGTATTTCTAAATATTATCAACCATCAGCTGAAACTACAGCTTTTACTACAGATTCATTTTGTAAGAATAACTAGATTTATAAAGCTCTATAACTGATTTTTTTTTTTAAGATTTTTTTTTTTTATTTATACATACAAGCTGGGGCACAGACCAGAGGTGTGGGGCGGCGAGAGGGTTCACCAGAAACAGAGCGGGGAGCAGAACAGGCAGATCAGAAATACACTGCTGAGGGGAGCAGCGGGTGAGGCAGGAGAGGTCTGCCGCACCATGTGGGAATCTCCCCAGCCAGGCGTCGAACTCGCATCGCTGCTGCCGACAGCTCCACAGCGCAGCGCTCAACCGCTGCGCCACCAGGGAGGCCCTCTATAACTGATTTTTAACAGAAATATATGAGCTACCTAAAAAATAAGTGATCTATAATTTGGGGCACTAGAAACATATTGATCAAAAGACTGATTGTTGGTTTAAAAGATAACATTTTATGTAATTTTTTCCAAAATATAAATTTAATGGAAATCTAATAATTATCTCTCTTGGTTTTCACATTTTGAGGTGATGGTAATGGAAATTTGATTTTGACATAAATCTGGGAAAGAAAGTAGGCAAGGATAGGAAAATCAGTTTTGAGAAAGAAGAGTAATGAGGAGAGTCTAATCTTATAAAATATTAAAATATATTATCAAGTTATAATAATTAAAATCATGTGATACTGGTACCAAAATAGAGAGATTAATGAGGTAAAATATGTGGTCAAAATAAATTATATTTTGCATAAGGATGAAATATTGATGATGGCAGGACACAAATCAATGGACACAGACAACATTTGGCAATATGGGGACTGATTAACAGTTTGGAAAATATCAATATATACACTCACATACACATGCAACAGATTACTGGCACTGAAACCATAGGAAATCTAAAGGGACTTGTTTTTATAGGTGTAGAATATTGTAACTAATTGGAAAGTGGAAAATTAAAAAATAGATTTGATAATATTAAAGCAAGCAAACAGTAGCCTAGGTACAATTATTTGAACATAATAAAAGAAAGGGTTAATATGATTGTTATACAGAAGCTCATACAAATTCATTATAAAACTGTGACAGAAACCTAATACATAAGAACACAATCACCTTTAATTAATTACCTGGGATGGACTAAAATCACATTTCACAAAAGATGAAATATGAGATATTTGCAAACATATAAAAACATTCAGCCTTTCTAATAATCGAATGAACATTGCACTAAAACAAAAATTAAGTTATATTTAGGTTTGTTCAATTATTTTTAAATTAATGTCAAGATCCTATATTCTCACTAGTACAGGTTCTTTTCATTTGGATCAACTCATCCTCCAAAAGAAAGTAGAAAAGCTGGGCAAAATCTAGTAAATACTTGTTTAAAGATATCAAAGAGCTTCAAGGTGGGGAGGACATGAGAAGTCAAGAACCCACAGAGCAGGGAACCCACAAGAGATCTCACTTTCCTCACTGCCTGAATGAAGCTAAAGTAAAACATCATTATAAAAATATGATCATCCAGAGGCTCAAATTATCTCTACAACTTTTCATATTTAGTGTCTGACATTCAATAAAGTTCCCAAGCATCAGCAGATATAGGAAGTAAAATATAGAAGAAATTTAAAATACCCATGATTAATACATTAAGGAGAATAGATGACAGAGAATGTTAGCAGATTACTGACAATTATGATAAGAATCAAATGGAAATTACAGAACTTAGAAACAAACTGATAGAAATTACAAGCTCAGCAGATGGATTTTAAGAGCACATTAAGAATAGTGTTGAACAGACTGATGAACTGGAAGATAAAGCAATAGAAAATTTAATGTTGATACTGAAAGTCAGCAATCATTGCAAAATGATTTCTTCCTATATAACTGGCAGCATATAGGGCCTCCCTTGTGGCGCAGCAGGTTAAGTCACAGCCTATGAAGCTATCCACAGCCACTGCAGCACGAGTTTGATCCCCGGCCAGGGAGATTCCCACATGGCACAGCAGACTTCTCCTACCTTGCCTGCTGCTCCAATCAGCAGTGTATTTCAATAGATCTGCCTGTTCTGCTACCCACTCTGTCTCTGGTGAATCTTCTCATCACCCCAGACCTCTGGCCTACACCTCAGTTCTTGTATGCATAAATAAATAAATCTTTAAAAAAAAATAACTGGCAGCATATCAATCTATATAAGTTTTTGCAAATGCTTTGGCAACATAAAACAGATGTCAGAACAAAAAAAGGTGACATCTTTTGATCCAGTAATAATATCTGGGAATATGTCTTAAGGAGAGAATTTTTTTAAGTGAATTGGTATATGCATGAAAATATTCACTACAGATTTATTTTATGATCGTAAGAACTATGTACAATGTTTTATGTGTTTTACTCCAATTAATGCAGTTATTCCACATAAAAACCCAAAGAGGTAGCACTAGTCACTATGAATATCCTTATTTTACAGATGAGAAGACTGAAACATTAACAGAGCAAGTAACTTACTCATGAGTATACAGCTGTAGCAAGTAGAGGAGCAAGAATTTGACCCAGGCTGTCTGGCTGTACAACCTGCACTTGAACCTGCTCTAAGTTGTTAGATGTAACCCAAGTAGAAAATAACTGGAAACCTCTAAATAAGAACAGTATACCCACTCTGCGGAATATTACACAGATGTTGAAAAGGAGCATAATGAATACTTTTAGCACATAGAAAATACTGATATAATGTGAAGACCAAAAAAAAAAATTACTAATAATAAAAATCACGGAACTACAATAAATTGAAAATTATTCCTATAGATATGATTGCAAGCAAATATTCCCCAAAGCTAACAATTAGGTTAGTAGCACTGCAGTTTCTTTTTCATTTCTCGTTTTCTCGAATTTTTAATAATGCATGTTTCTTATATTGAAAAAATATATACTGCTATCTGCATCTCAAAAAGCAGGAGTGTATATTGGCTAAGAGCATGGATTTCTGGCACTAGATTCTCTGGGTCACCACTTACTAGGTACGTGACCTCGAATGAGTTGTTGAACTTTTGTTTCTGCGTTTCTAAGTTTATCTGATAAAATGAGGATAATTGCACCTGATATGGTGATTGTGAGGCTTAAATATGCTTAACAGGTGCTTAGGACGGTGTCTGGTACTTAGAGGATATGTAGACATTACTTAGTATGGTTATTGTTAAAGACAAACGAGCTTCCTCGTTGCGAGCCCTTCAGTGAACAGACCAGACACAATGCCCTCTAATACTCCTAGCTAGCCACACACTGCAACAAGTTTCTCTGTTTGGATTTTGCTTTACCCTTTCTGTGAACTCTCCAGAGTGGAGATTTCTAAGGACTCACCTACCATTGGTTAAGGGGGGCACTTTTGAACTCTTTCAAGAAACAGTGACAAAAATTCAATATCTGATGTTTTCATTTTCAAGAAGCTCAGGCTCCCAGCTGTGTCACGTCTCTCACATGTGTGCCTGAGTGATGGAAACTGCCCACTGCAGCCGATCTTATGTAACACCATCCATACTGAATGGGAGAAATTATTGATCTACCAATTTCCCCACCTTCCAACCTTCTCTAGATAGCTGACATATCACCAGCTCCCTGATCTGACAGGTTAAGTAACAATAGCTGTTTAAGAAACAGAACATTTATTGTGACTTGACTTTTCTGAATTGATCAACTCAGTGGGGCTGAAAATGTGCTTTCAAACTTTTTTCACCTGGAAGAGTTTGATAGAATTTCCTCATTGTTTGAAACAGTTCCATTGAAGTTGCCTTGTACTACTCCTTGCCAATTAAACTGGCAGGCGCTTGCCAGGTAGGGCACTGAATACCTGTAAGAGGAAAGGGTGCAAGTTGGTGTTTTGTACATCTGTGAGAACCATAACCTTTGACGTGTGGCTTTGATTTTCAGGATGTTGCAGGCCTCTGCTCTTGGAAGAGAACCCACTCCGAAATGCTCCTGAGTGACTTAACCATTTCTTTAATGCTATCTGTCTCTTATCTGCCTCTGTCAAGTCCATCTGTCGTTCCATGGCAATGTCCTTTGGCTAAATTACCTAATAATTCTCAGTCCTATAATAGTAAAAAATTTGCTTTCATATCTGAGTTTTCCATTTTTGCTCAAGTTGTTATTCCCTTGGAGGTTATTCATGAAAGCATTTCTGGGTTTATTCACACCCACCCCCACTTTTTTCCAGGATTTACCCAAAACCTTTCACATGCTTTTCTAATAGACATGTTCTGGTATAACACAATATCACTTGTTAAGACAGATTTACTAAGTCACAGGCCAATTAGTGAGGACTGTGTACCTGGCGAACTAGAAAGGAGTATAGTAAGAGTAATATTTAGTAAGAGTAATATATAGTAATACATAGTAATTAAGTAATTAATATATATATATATATTAATATATTATAATTAATATATATTATATATTAATTATATATTATAATTAATATATATTATATATAATTAATATATATAAGTAATATATAAGTAATAAGTAATAAGTAATATATAATAAGTATATATATAAGTAATTTATATATATATAGTAATATATAGTAATTAAGTAATTAATATAAGAGTAATATATAGTAAGAGTAATATAGTAAGAGTAATATTCGCCTTTTGGGGAAATAGCTCCAAGGCTTCAACAAGCATGTGGTGAATCAGTGATAAGTCAGCAATAAGGTGAGAAAGGCTGTGTCACTAAAAGATGATCTCAAGATTATTACCATACTATGAACTAATTTCTTATGTGGATAGAATCCATACCATTCCTTATTGTCATAGTGTTAGTGGAGATGATTTCATGTATTCATGTTGCCATGTGAAATTAAGTGGAATTGGTTTTGGTCTCTCTAATATGCCATCAATGTCTGAATTTGACAAGTTTCTAAACTACCCTGGGTCTCAATTCCTCCACTCGAACATAGGAACAGTCGTCTTTATCTATTTGGTTATGAAGGCAAAATAGCATGATATAAATCACCTGGCACCCAGCAAGTACGTCATTAACCTCCCCAACCTTATTTATGGAGATTGAAAATGAAGAGATGACATAAAACTCTGTTTTCTTCTTCAAATATCACTTCTTCATTGACTATCACTTTCTTAGAAAATAGGTAAAATTTTATCTCTTTATTCTTCATTCTTCTGTGCTTTATTGAGCCTCTACTATAAGCTAAGAGCTTAGTGCTGTGGGAGATGAAAAGGAGAGTGTGGTATTAGTCCCCTTCTCTAAATTGCAGTACAGAGTGGGAGATTATATATTTTTAAATAAAAAACTGTTGATATTTGCCAATAGAGAGACAAAATAAAGTACTGTCTTAGTTTGTAAGCAGGACAAATTCTTTTTTTCACCAGGCTTATCAGGGAAGGTATATGAGTGGTCTTGCTAGATTAGGCTTTAAAGAAGAGGGACAGTTTGGGCAGCAAGGAGAGAGGGAGTCCTGTGAGCCAACTAGTAGAGGGATTGTTGGAAATGACACTGACCTGGAACTAGAAAGACTTGTGTTGCTTGGATGAACTACCTCTCCTCCCTGGCCTTCAGTTCTTCATCTGAGAAATGTGCACAGTCATCTCTGTCCTGTTGTTCTTTCAGGGCTCCGGAGAAGATCAGATGGGAGCTTGCGTGCTGAGGCTCTTCAGAAATCATGAAGCACTCTGTCCGTGCAAAGGGTGATGGATCTTGGCGTTCTCCTTCCTCTTCTCCAGAGTGGCTGGTACTGCCTGGTACTGCTGGCCAACCCCTTGAACCAACATCCTAGGTGGGCACATTTTTCCGTAGACTTGAGAGGCGCAAACTGAGAACTGTAGGAATCATCATCCACTTTTCTTGTCCGAGGGTGGCAGGATCTCATCCAACACCCTGAGGTGGTCCAGGGCCTCTCTTGGTCTTGTGGGGTATCATGCATCCCACAGTCAGCTAGAAGATGCCTGGGGACTCGGAAGTGGTTGGGCCCACAGGATGAGTTGGTGTTCTTCCATCAGCTTTAACATCTTGACCTCATTCACCTGCTTATCACTCAGATATGCAAAGAAAGTTTAGTTTAGTTTTCTTCTTTTTTCTCAGCCTGGCCTGATCTTCATCAGCTCCAGCTTTGCAATCCAGCTGGGATGATTTGCATATAACTAATAGCGTTTCCTTTCTTTTCCCACTTAAATGTAATGTAAATGGTCCTTACACTCAAAGGTGCATCACAATCACCCAGAGGCCATGTTAAAACTCACCATTGGCCCCTTCCCCCTCCCCCCCAACTTCTGAGTAGAAATCAGTGCTTCTGGGGGAGACTTATAATTTGCATTTTAAGGAGTTACCTAGTAATGCTGATTTTTTTGGACCAGGAATGATACTGGGAACCTCTGAATCTCTCAGCTTTCAATTCCCTTCCAAAGGTGATGATATCAAGTCTGTTAGATGAATGCTTCTCAAATCGGTCTTGCCAATCTAGCGAATCAAATTCAAGGTCATAACCATGTGAGACTGTAAACAACTGTGCCACCAGCAACTCACCGTGCCAGTTCAACACACCTGAACTGGTCTGGAGCCTGCTCAACAAGATTGGTCCACTGATCACATGCTGGGATGTCATGGCAATGTCAACTTATAAGATGAAAATGTCCAAACACAAACTCTCTCCTGTATTTATTTTACCACCAGTAATAGGTTGTGGACTGGCCCTGCCTATGGGCCACATTTAGCATGATATTTATGATGAGACTGTAGATGAGACTGTCTCAGATTGCCTCCCCCTTCCTTCTCATTCCCAAGACAGCATCTGGGTATATGAGGGGCGTTTACTGTATTTGGTGGTGCCCATGCATCATGTATACCTCTGAGTTCTCAAGAATCTCCCCTATGGAGGCATCTTCTCCCTGGAATATCGGGATTACTGAAAGGTGCCTAGGTCCCATTTCATTTTGGGGATTATGTGTGCTGTAGCCCTGAACACTTCCCCTTGTGTCCAAGTTCCACCCACATGGCTTCCTTCCCTGCTCCCACACCTCTGCCAGCCCACCAGCCATCTCACGGGGAAGGCAGAAACTGCAGGCTCCTGCCTTCCACCCAGAGGCCAGGCAGAGACAGGAATGCTTTCTAAGACCTGTCTCTGCACCTCCTTCCCCTGTTGCCTCGGTACCTCTGCTGCTGAGCCATGCTGGATGTGGTGCTCAGCCAAAGGGTGAGAATCCCCTAGAAGCAGTGGAGTGCTGGAGGCAGTTTCTAACCACCCATTGTTAATTGTTCAGGAAAGTTTCGCTCCAGTTGCTAAAAAAATTATTAAAAATTAAGTGATATAAGCATATATGTAAACAAATTATATCAAAAGGAAAGGTAAACAATGCTCAGAATCTTCACTTCCCATTTATTATTCTACATTTTACTACTAGCTGTGATTATTACATGTCTGGGGTGGAAATACTGTGTAATATATGCACTACTGCACAGCTTTCCCAACTCTATTCTATATGCTGTGTGGATAACTTCCTTTCTGCAAGGTAGGAGTATTTGTATCATGGAAATAAGCAAACATAAATCAGGGTCCTAACCTCACTGACCTCCATCTGCCAATTATGAAGATGTTTCAACACACCACTACATGGAGTCTGCATCTAGGGAAGTGAATTACTAACCCAGTGGGCTCCAGTCACCTTTAACCTATCTAAATTTTGCAAAGTTGCCCTTCCCCTGGAGTTTAGCCCCCAGAAGGTATATGTGATGAGCCCTAATCTGAACCCTAACATCATCAAATCTCCTTGCTCTGCTTCTGTCCCCCTTCTCTCAAGTATAGACATTCACGTGTGGCCTAACGTCACCTTCGTGTTCTTCCCCAAAGTCTATAGATTTACCCTAATCATGATAAAACCTTAGAAGCACTCCAGTTTAGCAACATTCTACCAAATAAAATTGTCACAATCATGAAATAAATGGAAAGCTGAGAAATGGGGTCACTTGGAAAAGAAAGGATTTGTAGAAAGATCAGGCCATCCAGTTAAAGTTGAAGTGTTGTACCTATGTTAATTTATTAATTGCAACCACTGGAACATAAGTATTTAAAATGTTAACATTATGCCAAGCGGGGTGAAGCGTTCGTGAGAACTCTCTCCACTACCTTAGTGGCTCTTCTGTAGGTGTACAGTTATTTCAAATTAAAACTAATAAAGGGAAAAATTCATGACCTAGGTAATAGGTGGAATAAACATCTTTACTATTCTGTGGAAAAACTTGTCATCTCCAGCCACCTGTTCTGTGATATGGTTGATCCAAAGGAGAAAGAAAGGAATGGCAAAAAATCTTTCTGTCTTCATAAAGCTTGGCTTCCAATTCTTTCATCTTTTGCAGAATAATAATAATAAGAAGAAGAATCCTGTAGATGTTGTAGGCCAAACATTAACTCTTTCTTTTCATTTTTCTTTACAGTTTTGCCATAATAAAAGTAACCCTCTTGCACCAAAAGTGGACATCTTCAGAAGATGAAGCATATATACTCAAGTAGGAATGAAGAATTAACCTACATAAGAAATAGACTAATATAAATGTAAAATATCGCCTTTATTTTATGTCTGTGGAAATGGGCCACTGTTCACAAAGCTGTTATTTCTAAATGGGAGAAGAGCCGGGAAGAGCCCTGAGTAGGGCAGAGTAAATGTGTTCTAAAGCAGTGCTTCTCAAAATTTAATATGCATTTGTATCACTTGGGGATTTTTGTTAACATTGCAGATTCCCAATCCATAAATTTGGGGTGGGGAGTGGTGGTTGGATTTTTATTTTTCTAGTAAGTGGTCGGGCGATGCCATAGTGCCAGCCTCTGACAGTGAGATCCTAGCTGTTGCCTCTACCTTCGGCACAATGAGCAGAAAGAAAGTACTTACTGCCCAGTCTTGAAGACACAAAGCACCATGCCCCTGTAAAAGGAGAGATAAAATTAGCAAGTTAGGGCCTCCCTGGCGGCGCAGGGGTTAAAGTCTCAGCACTATCAAGCTATCACCAGCCACTGTAACCTGAGACCTGAGTTCCATCTCAGGCCAGGGAGTGTCCCACATGGCAGGCGCAGCAGACCTCTCCTGCCTCAGCCGCTGCTCCCCTCAGCAAGTATATCTGTCAATCCGCCTGTTCTGCTCCCCACTCTGTCTCTGGTGAATCTTCTCACCCCCTGCACCTTTGCCTAGATCACAGTTCATATATGCAGAAATAAATAAAAATCTTTTTTTTTTAAAGCAGGTTAAACAAAGAAGAACTTGAATCAAACATAATTAACCTAAGTGTGCCATTATAATGCATAGTTAGGATTAAGCAGACGGACACAGGCACAGGCGGGTAAAGGGACAGTATGGTGAAGTCTCATCTAATGACTGTGGTTTCTGAAAAATAATATATCCTCTTTTTCAATGCATACTCTCTCTCTACAAACAAGGTCTTCCAAAATTTGACCTACAAAAACACATAATTGGCTGGTATCATAGAGACAACTTAGGCCATCCAAGGGAAAAAAAAAAGGCCTTTCAGAATTTGGAACAATACATAAACAAGAATAAAGCGTGACACACACATACGTGAGCATTTGTACCCGCAAGTCATTAGAAGCATCTGAGGAGTAGTGTGCATTTACAGAGCCACTCTCCAAGTATTTGAACTATGAGGCATTTTTCTAGAAGATTTTCTTAGTGTTCCTATGGCACACTGGCAGTGTCTATGTGATTTATAGATAGCGAGATATGCTTCACCAAAGTAGATCTGACTTAGCCAATCACTTATCAGTTCTCGGACACGCTTTTGTTGTTTTTGTTTCAGAAGCGGTGTTGTGTGTTTTATATTATCCAATGTGCAAAAATATAAATAATCTTGCAAATAGCCAAATGGGATCTGTGTGCAGATTTGCATCCTGGTAGGCATAGTCCTGTTTAGTAATATCTTTTCCTAACACTATCCCCACTGCCAAACAGACTGCTTATGCCTTCTTTGGCTTTCTTAATGTCTCTTTGGGGATCAATAAAGTGTATCTTTTTTCCTAGATGCCAACTTCATCTCCTTTATACTTTAAGAATATAGTGTTAGTTTAAGAATATGTCAAGAATACAGTATCAGTTTAAAGGACTCTTCAATTTAAAGCAACCTTGTAGAGATTTAGTCCCCAGTGCCTGATATCAGGCAAGTTAGGGTAGAAAATGTAAGTTGATTCCATCCTGTCCTTCTCAGATCTTTGACGGGAAAAGGGGCCTTCTTTTTAAAACTGCTCGATTAATTGAAAGTAATCATAGCCTACACTGCTTCTGTTTTTCATCTATACAAATGGGAAAGTACATATAACAACTGCTTTCTTTAGAAACTTGTGTTCATTGTGTTCATATTTCTCTTGAAATAAATAGTAAAAGTTGGAAATCATTGACTCATCATTTTCATGTTTCACACAAAATAAATCTGATATTTATATTAGCAACAAAGACATATCTCAAACAGGAAAGAATTCACAAAATCAAATTTGAAGTTCAAGCAGAGCTGTTATGTTCACATATGTGTTTCCCTTTTTATTGGCCCTATTAGTCTGCTTTTAATTTTAATTACATTATTTTATCTGCTATTTAAAAATATAAATATGCTTGACTCAAAATCTTTGTGCAGGGGTGAGTATATAGTAAGTATATGAATAATCCCATATCTTCTGGGAAAATCCTATTTTAAATATGGCAACTATCCTTCCTTTGAGCACACAAGTGTTGACTGAGCTGGATTTTTTTTTTTTAATAAGAAAATAAGGTGAATCTGAAGTAAAAGTGCAAAATATTATTTTTCAAGGAAATACACTAATAATACTAAAGAAAGCAAGAACACATAAGAAAATTTTCTTGATAAGAGGTTTATAAATAGAAACCTAATCAATACAGGTCATTGTTGCTCATTCTTAACTGCAGCCTTAACTTAAAGCCCCCTGGACTTTATTTCAGATAACCTTGTGCTTGCTTTGCAACTCACACCAAATAATATGTGTTGTTTTGCATTTTTTTATATCAGGAAGCAAAGTATTAAAAAATTATTCAAAGTTGCAGGAAAAAAGACATTCCACAGTAGAAAAAAAAAACATAGTTTTATTTCAACTTTGAGATGCTCCAGAGGGAAGCATGATATATGAAGTGAAATATTGTTTGAAAGTTGCTTTAACTACCACTAATTGAGATAGTAAATTGGCATAACAGTTGGGCAATGGCCGTTAAAATAAAAAACAAACAAACAAACAAAAACCCTTCTTTAACTGTAAAACCATTCATACAGAGACATTCATTTTTAGAATTTTATGCTAAGGAAATATGGGTATGTTCACAATTAAGTGTAAGAATGTTTACTGTGATATGGCATATATTGGGGGGAAATTGGAAACCCCCTAATGTCCAGAGACTAATTTAATAAATTATAATATATTCAATCTATAAAATTTTATTCACTATCACAAGGAAATAATGTAGAAAACATTTAATGATGTGAAAAATATGAAAAAACTTCCAAAACAATTTGTATAAAATGATCACACGCATATACATATGGCATATTATACAATAAAATGCTAATGAATCAATTATAGGTCAATAAAACTGGAACTGTTAGATTTTTCTAGGTGCTGGGATTATGAGATTATTTTCTTTTGGTTTATCTATATTGCCTTGATTTTTCAACAAATGTGCATTGTCTTTAATAAGAAAAAGAATTATATTTAACTTTTTAAAAATCAGTGTACTTTTCAATATGCTCCATTTGTGCTTTGAAAACTTGATAGGTTTATATATTAATAATTCAGTAACAGGTAGTTGTTTTTAAAACTGGAAATAGATCAAACAGTTGTCCTAAAGCAAAGCAAAAAACGTAAAATCCTAGTGACTTACTTTATTAATAGATAAGCCACAAATATCCTGATGAATTATTTCCTGGTGAAAAATAAGAATTGCCCTGGCCCAGAATTACATTTTCTTGGAGTACCATCAAAGCCATAGCAATTTGCATAGCTATTCTAACTTTGTAGGAGTAGCTTGTAACATTCCTGCATAGATGAGATAGCTTCTGGAAACTTCCCAGTTCTCAACTATTTCCTTGATGACTCATCGGAGTGCTTGATTTGTTATTAGGAAGGTTAAACTGACATATATTTGTTCAATATCTATAAGTATTTAGATATCACTAACTACTGAGCTACTAGAGGAGGAGGTAGCCACCCATTCCCTAAAGCAGCTACAGTATTATTGGGAAATAAATAATATGATCAAACTTTTTGAAAGAATATATTACAAATGTTCCATTAGCTGAAAAGATAAGAACCATGGTATTTCTATAAAGGAAATGATAAAAACTGGCTGAGAGTCTGGGGGAAGGTTCAAGAAAAAGGTATAGCTTGCCTTGATCTGGGAAGGATGAGTGGTGTCCCAGTCTGAGTAAGGATGGAAAGGTATTTCCATGGGAGGGTGAATATCTGAAGTCCACCGGGTTGCATTTGTTAGTTGTGGCAGTTTTCACTGCAGTTAGATTAGTTTGCTCTGACAATAAAGATACCTGTTTGGAAGATTTCTGTTTTTCTGAAGAGAGAATTAGGTGGCAGGTATCAGTCGGATGCATTATAGGGTGTCCAACAATTACACCTGAGTGTCTGTTCTTGGCTTCTTTGACGTCATGCTCTAAGTTTCCCCTCACTGTCTCACTTCCCAGCCCCATTTCTCCTCAACCCCTTGGGTTTCTCCAGGGTCTTTCTAGCTTCTTCTCTGACTCTGTTCTTCCCACTGGGTGAGAGTAGAAGGTTCTAAACTATCCCAGTGGTTTAAAACCTCTACGTAGATCCTTGGAGAAGTGATTCTTTTTAGGATCCAGGCAAGGATAACACAAGATCGAGTATCTTTTGTACCAAAAAGTAAGGAAGCACTGGGGACATTTGAAGGGACACAGGAGCCAGTCCAAAGGAACTCTCAACCACCCAAACTGGGACAAATCCAACAACAAAATTGAAGATATTGCATTATGATGGAGAATAAAATAAACATGCACAAGTCCTTACTGGTTTGAACCAATGATTGAATAAATGAGTAAATAGTAGAAAAAGATTAACTCTTCATAAATAGTTTTATAGTTCATAAATAAAAAAGGAAAGAAATACGAAATGACCAGAACATTAGTAAAAATTGATGTAGGTAGTTATCTACCTATGAATGGAAAAATTAGTGAGTGAAAGTGTAAGGGAAAAATGAATACTGGCATAGCTTCAAAGTATTGCTCCACAACATTTTTTGTTTTAAAGGGGTGGGGGGGATGTTTTGGTAATTAAAAACAGTAGATATACCATAACCAAGTGATCAAGTTAACATGACCAGTAAGAACTTGTGTCCCTTAGAGTACAAAGTAAATGTAAGCCCCTGAGAAAGGCACTTTCTGTTGTGTATTTCCCTTTAATGCATAACTCAGTCTGGTCCCGAGAACCCACCAAACAAATGAGGAACAGTTCACAAAATACCAGACATGTACTCATTAAACGTCAGCTGAGGAGTTGCCTCAGGTTTGAGGGATTGGAGACAATTAAGAACAATGGGGGAATCCTGGATTGGACTTTGGAATAGGAAAAAAAAAAAGGATATTAGTGAAAAATGGGTGATAACTGAAGACAGTGCAATTTAGCTATCAAAACTGTACACTCTTAATTTCTATTTGTGATCATTATAGCGTGGTTTTGGTGACGAGACCGCTCAGTGAAAGGCGTAGATGGCAGCTCTGTCTTATCTTTGCAAAACTTCTGTCAACATAAAATTATTTCAAAATAAAGAATCAATAACAAAATATGTATACAGAGAATGCTTAATCCTCTGTATCTCTGGATGGATTTCATTTTTCATTTTAGAATCTTCCCACTCCAGTTCAATTTCATATCTTCATTCTTTTTTGTCTTCAGAGGCTTTTATCACCTCATCTTAAAAATAAAAACCATTGACTTTTCTGAGAATCTGTCAGATGGAAGTGCATGGTAAGATATCTTTTGCCCTATGAATACAGAAATGATGGCTAAAATACCATTTTCAAAATTGCTGAGCTATAGAGGTGAACTCAAACGGAAGGGAAACTCCCAGTGACAGAGCAAAAAGCAATGATCCGTGGAGAGATGAACCCCGGGGCCTTAAGGCAAGGGACTGATAGATGCTGTTGTTGGAATACGATCTGAAGGTTCATTCTTCTACCAGGTAAGGAACTGGAGATCTCGGGAACCAGTGATCAGCCCAGGGAGGGATCAAGGAAGCATGCCCTAGGTGAAGGGCCATGGATGGGAAAATAATCACTCCTACAATAGCAAGTTCAAGTCCGTACATTTTGTATAGTTGTGCGATCCAAGTTTATACTACCCACACGGGATAGAAGCTAAGCAATTTATGTAGAAACTGTTAGGGGATGGATAACATCACTATGGGCTTAGCAAGTGCGTGCACAAAACCACTTTTAGGGCTGCTTACTTTTCTGAGAATCAAGTGGAAGTGCATGGTAAGGCACCTTTTGCCCTCCAAGTTCAAAAATGAGGGATAAAATATAATTTTCAAAATTGGTGAGCTACAGAGGTAAACTCAAACAGAACGGAAACTGCCAGTGACAGAGCAGAAAGCAATGATCCGCAGAGAGATGAACCCAGGGCCCCAAGACAGAGGGCTGGTAGGATGGAGGGTTTCTCAGCTAAACACCTCAGTGAACGGAAATTTTCTATCAAAATTATAAACTTCCCAGAGAAACAAACCAGCATGAGCCACAAGAAAATTAGCAGCTAAAGAGCCTAGAGAAAGTAAAAACAATCTAAAATATAAAGTGCTTAATGTTTTAAAAAACATTTTTACAAAATGTTTAAATGAAGGTACAGTATTTTACCCCAAGTAGAGGTCAGCATGAAACTAGAAAAGATTTTTAAATATGGAATTCTAGAAATAACCTAGAGCCATTGGCCTTAGAACCGATGAAAATGCAACATGGTACAGACCCCTGAGAACAAGAATTCAATACTAGAAAATGGAACTGTGGAAATTACTCAGAATAGAGATCACAGTATAAATAAGAGAAATTCAAAGTAGAGTTTTAGAGTTGTGGAGGCTAGAAAAAAAGTTCAAGGTGTTTCTAAAAGCAATTCTGCAAGGGTAGAACAGAAGCAATGTGTGCAGTTTATGTATTTAACTTTGTGACTGAGATTACAGGTGCCCTGCATTTAGTGGCTAATAAGGACCTTCAGCTCTCTTCATTGTGGTCACACTCAATTCATCCCTCGGATTATGCGATTGCTCTTCGGAACTATATTCTTTCTTCCTTTCATCATCCAAATAAGTTTACCCCTTCCTGAAATCAGTTTAAGTTTTGGTTTCTCTATAAAGGAATCCCAGTGATTCTCTCTCTCCCTTAAACTTCTTTATAATTGGGTCTGAACCACCCAATTAAGTACTTAATTATATTCTGCACTATGGATTGGGAAATTATGACAACCCAACGCATCCTGCCCACTGCCTGTTCTTGAATGGTCTGCAAACTAAGAATAGTGATTATAGTTTTAAATCGTTGCAAAGAATCAAATGAAGAATAATACTTCATGGTACAGGAATATGAAATTCAAATTTCAGGGTCCCCTTGAGTATCTGATAAAGTTTTATTAGAACACAGCCATGCCCATTCCCTGTATATTGTCTGTTGCTGTTTTCATGCTACATGACAGTTAAGCAGTTGCAACAAGGAGCAAACTGCCCAGAGTGACTAATATATTTACTTTGGGGCCCTTTTCAGGTGAAGTTTGTCAGTCTCCACCACTGTCTGTTAACTCTGTCATTTATGTGAATCTTAACCTCTCAAATTTGATTGAAACTGCTTGAATTCAGGAACATTAGCTTATACTTCTTTTGTCTCCCTGGCATTTGACTCCTTCTGGGACACTGGAGAATTTTCCTGAACAAATTTTGACTTGTCAAGTACAGGATTCTAAGAAACAAAATTGACTTCATAATGCAGGATATTTAAAAGAAGTAATGATAATGGTTTATATGTATTACTAGAGGCTTGAAGGCGGATACTATCCTATCATGAAACTGCGATATTATGTGACCTGGTTAGCTAGAGTGACTGATGCAAGGGCCCGGGAATAAGATCCAGCCAGTTAGGTGGCATAGGCTGGAGGGAAAGAAGGGGAGGAGGTTGCATCTGGCAGGCAGAACATGGTGTCCAGAGGATTTAGCCTCACACAACCCAGAAAGTACTGGGTAATAGAGACCAAGAGGCAATGAAGAGTAGAGGGAGAGGGGACAGCCACAAGACATCTAGAGGCCCAAGGGGTGAACAGGAGGGGCGCTCTAGTCTAGCTGACTAGACTGCTTTCTGCCGCAGATTAGGAAGTGGAGACATTGCCAAGGCTGGAGCTCAGAGGAAGATACCAGAAAATCAGACATTCAACTTATGTTACAAGTTTAAATGGGTTGCCTGAGTCAAAGGGTCTCATGACCAATTTCTTTACTAAACTAGCTGTAGGGTTATTTAAATACCAAGTCCTAGAGCATTAAGTTGAGTATTATTTCTACCTAAAGTCAGGTTTGGTTCTGTAACAGGGTGGTCCCCAGGGAAAGGGGAGTTTCCAGATTCCCTGCCCCACCCAAGGAAGGATGGAGCTGAGCAGCAAAGAATAGCTAGAAAAGACTGGGAGGAGGAAGAAAAGAGGCAAGGAGACCTGGAGGAGGCATTGGAGCCGAGAGACATGTGAAGAAGCTGTGCTTGCTTCTCAGCCTTGGACTGGTACCAGGGACTTGGGGAACATGGAAGGAGACACTTGAAACGGACATGGGTGAGACCCCTGTGGGGAGGTTGACAATGGCAGCCTTTATCTTGATTTTGATTTTGCTCCTTTCATCCCAGATCTGCCTGGCCCCTTTATAGTTCTAGAGACAAAGATGGGGATGTGCACCTGATAAATACCATAGTCCTGCCCTCCCTCCCCCTGCCATATACAGCATCAACCCACATGTCTGAACCACGCACCATACTGGGACTGCTGCAAAGTGACAAGGCATGATAGGAAAGACAGGGTCTCTGGCACATGGTAGCCACCAGTGGCAATGGAAGGAAAAGGGCTGACTGTGACAGATATTTGAGACAAAAACCTGATTTGTCATATCCTCCTAAAAGATCTAGAAGACACTAGAGCAAAATGACAATATTTGACAAAATGGAGGTCATGTGGTGTGGCAGACACCGCCAGCGCTCGGCCTACATCCCCTTGGCATTCATCCTTATGTGCAGAAGGCTTCTTACTGTGAACACCTGCATCACTTTGCAAGAAGCTTTGTTCTGGTGGTAGAAAGCTCAGTTGTGAGCACAGCTGTCAACAGCCTCAGAAACAGCCATTAACCAATGATGGCTCACGAGGTGTATAAATGTCCCAGCTTCTTTGTCCCTTAGGTGGAATAACTCTGAGTCATGTCCTGCATCTGTGCTCTCCAATACAATAGCCACATGTGGCTGTGGAACAGATAGGATGTGTCTAGTGCGACAGAAGAACTGAATTTTCAATTTTATTTGATTTTAATTCAATTAAAAAATGATACTGATTTCAGCTATTGGAAAAATTTTAAGTGTATCTGGAAAAACTTGGCTATATGAATCTACTTTTCCAACTGGAAATACTATGAATACTAAGGACACATTAAGATGAAAGTTTAGTGTCCAAATTGAATTGGCCACTTGATTTCAAAGACTGAGTCCAAAAAAATTTCAATATCTCAATAATTTTTGCATGTTGATATGTAATATTTCAGATTTAATAGGTTGAATGAATAATTAAAACTAATCTCACCTGTTTGTTTTTACTTTTTTTATTGTGGCTGCTAGAAAATGAAAAACTACCAGCTTGGCCTCTGTTCTATTTCTGTTGGACAGTGCAGTCTATACTGCCTTCCTGGGGTCCTCAGTGGGTTGAAAGTCTGTTGCCCACAGTGGTAATAGCACTCTTTATTAGCTTCCTTTCCTGCCTCTTGACTAAGTCTCCTGAGATTACTTCCCAGGGCACATTAGCATCCTTGTCTCAGGGTCTGTTTCTTGGTCTCAAACCCAAGTGAAGAACATGAAGAAAGAATTTAGAGATTAACTATCTGAGATTATGGTTGGAAAAAAATGCGGAAATGAAGTTTCGAGAGGTTAAATGACTTAGCCAAGGCCATTCAACCATTTAGCTGTGAACTCAGAATTCGATTTCAAATCTTGTAATTCCAAGTCCATTTATTTTTCTACTGGATTTACACTGCCTTTTAGAGATTGACAAGGGGCCTCCCTGGTGGCACAGTGGGTTAAGTCTCAGCACTATGAAGCTATCCAGAGCCACTGCAGCAACCCAGCCAAGGAGATTCCCACATGGCGCAGCAGACCTCTCCTGCCTCACCCACTGCTCCTCTCAGCAGTGAATTTCAGTCAATCTGCCTGTTCAGCTCCCCACTCTGTCTCTGGTGAATACTGCCATCCCCCACCTCTGACCTACACCCCAACTTCTATGCATAAATAAATAAATCTTTAAAAATAAATAAATAAATAAATATTATTGACAAGTTCTGAAAAGGTGGTTTCAAAAGAACAATGGAGCATTTAGGACACAAGGGAGAAATTTCCATAAACAATTTACATTTGTTTTCCAGGGGCCTTGAAGCCACTTTTCATTGCTACTGGTGAGAAACCTGAGAGGATAGTCCTGGGGTCTCCTGCCCGCCTCAGAGAGAACTAAAGTGCTCTGTTCACTTTCAGCCCCAAGTATCCAGGCCTGACAGAACCCAGCTTGATTTAGAGTTAACTCTTCTTTCCTGCCCCACTCTTCCTCCTCCAGCTTGCCCTTTGCGTTTCAATGGGTTGAGGCAGAGAGGAAGAAGGACAGTAAACCCGCTCAGCTGGCACCATTTTAGATGGTGATGCCCTCTCTGTGCCTGGCAGACTTTCACAACTGGCACTTTCTCTCTCACACTCTTTGGTATGTTCTTTAGCATTTCCTCTGCTGGGCCTCTGACTGAAACTGCCTTGATGTGGTAGCATCTTCTGGGGCAACACCCCCACCTCTGGTTGTCTTGACAATCTGCTCCACACACAGTCTCTCTGGGGTTCTATTGGGAAGAATTTTAAATTCCCCTAATCTGACTCAGTTGCTTGAGGATGTAATGGCCTTTATCTGTTGTCAGAGGGAAGAGCAACAACCTCCAGACAGCAGTGGCTCGGTCCACTGTGTTGCTCCGGCTCCTGCGCTTTCCTAGGAAAGAGTCAAGCAAAGGTCCTCTGTGTCCCCCAGCTGCACATGTCGAGGAGAAGCCTGATGTGGCTCATAAAAGGCCCTCTCGTTCAGTTAGGGGTAAGTATCTCCCCCTCCCCCTTGCAAGTCAAACTCAAGAGCAGTCTCTTTAAAGTTATCCCCCTCACAAATTCCTCCTTCATGTCTCCACCTTGATTCTTTTATAATATTGTGGTTGGTGAGGGGGTTCCAGGAAATTCGTAACCAAGTTTCTCCGTTGCAAATTTCCATGTGGTCTAGCACCTCCTTCGTCACATGGCATTACTCTAATGTGGTAACTGAAACTACCAACTTAGTGATTTCATAGGACTGAAGCATTACAATAAAGGCGGTGCTGGGAATAAATGCAACAGACTTGGTTAATATGGACCTTATAAAACTGGAGATTGGCAATGAAAAAAAGAAATAGGTCAGTGGCCAGGGAAGTAGTAGATAAAACAAAAGGTTAGCTTTAGGATTTACAATTGTTTTTCAAAGGAAATATTCAGGACTTTACATGTTTGAAAAGATCCTGGGTGAAACTACAGAGAAAAAAAAATGTTTTGCTATGGTAGCTTGTTGTTTTTTTTCCCTTTAACTGTGTGCTTTTTAAAGAAATAATAAGTATAGGATGTCTTGAGAGCTGATTTCCTTTGATAACTGCAAAGACACCAGAGGTTTCAATTGTTTTTGGGTTTCTTTGATCTCCCTCAACAACTCATTTTTCAGCACTGTAACATTTTTGCAATTTTTATGTGAGAATGAACAACAAAAGTTAACACTGTCATTATAATGAATTTCAAAATATGGCTGAATCTATAAAATGAAATCATTTGCAGCCATCATCTTCATCTTAGTAGATTATTACTTTATTTGTGTGTATATAGTCCAACTGCAGTGATGTGAAGCAACTATTTTACTTTCCTTCCAAAAGAAATAATTTTAAAATTTGAATCATTTCAGAGCCTCAAAATTTAGAAGCATTTCAAAGTTTAGAAGTATTTCAAATAGCATTCCTGTTTGAAAATTTATTATTGATTTTTATAGGAATAATGAAATGTTTAGTAACTAAAATCCAACTATACCAAACTCTGAATTTCTTGTTTGAAAATAAAAACACAAAATACCCAACTTGGCACTATTTAATGTTTTTTTTTCCCCCAGTATTGTTTAGAAAACAAAACAGCTAGGCTTTAATTAATTGGGTAAGTAATCAAAGATATCTGCTAATAATCCTACCCAGTGTGTTCAGTTAGAGAATCTGCATTTTTTTTCATGCTATATCAATATAATGTAAGGTATGTCTGGATTTCTTCTTTTTTTTTTTTTTGCCATTTTAGATTTCAGTCAGTATTAATCTTGTTTTAAAATGAATAAAGAAGGAAAGAGAAGGGATAGATGTAATGTTAATAGGCTTCCTTTTGTGATCTCTCAGGGAGAGGTCTTTTTAAATAAGGGGCTTGAACTTGACCTTCTTCAATGGCACAAAGGTCCAATGCACAGTTTTTAAACTTATATTTAAATTTTAATAATTTTACTCATCTGAGGGAGTTAGACAGACCTTAAAAACCCAATCCTCAATCTTTTAGGTAACTGATTGGCAAAGAAGGGAAGTTTAGGAACAAAGTCTGTAAAAGGTACATAAATATTGTCCTGATTTCTATATCCAGAGAATCAACTGTTCACAGGTCATTATCTCTATATTATTTGAGCTTGAAATATAATTTAATATAAAGTTAGATTGAAAAAAAATCCTTAATTTCATGATAGATCTTGCTTTAGGGACCCAATATTAAAAATCTAAAAGCTAGATTAAGAAATTATAGTCTCAGTGTTGGCAAAAAAATGTGTGGGAAGAGGCACTGTCATATGCTGTTAGTGGGAGTGTAAATTTTTAAAATCTTTCTGGAAGGCAGTTTGGCCATATCTATTGAATGCCTCAGAATTTTGCATAAAACCTTTAAACCAGCATTTTTACTTTGGGGGACTCATGCTAAGAAAATAGTCATAGATGTTTGCAAAATTATAGCTTCAAGATTTTTATGGAAGTGTTTTTGGTAGAAATAAAAACTGAATAAAGCATAAATATTTAACAACAAGGCCTTATTTAGCCACTAAAAATGATACTAGAGGAATATTTAATGTTACAGAAAAGGTGGGAAAAGCTGATTAAAAACAGGATGCACAATATGATTCCCTTTTATAAAAAAAATGATATTCCCATCAAAAAAATAGTGGATGAAAACAAATAGAAATGTTAACAGCAACCTCTCTACATGACATATTTGTACATACCATCTTTCCTAACATGCAAATAGATTTTTAATATATTTTTAAATTAAAATGCATACTAGCTGTAAAAGCTCAAAACACAGTAAGTCAAAATACAAATGAATAAAAATTGTCAGCCCCTCTCGTCATTTTGTAAAATACACACACACACACACACACACACACACACACACACACACACACTTTTCTTGGTTTCAATCAATATTATGTCTTGGGGAGTTTTTACATTTTAGTACATATAGGTCTATTTGATGCTTTTAAATTGTTGCATAGTATTCCAAAATAGCAATATGAAAAATTTTCCTCTTAATTACTCCCACCCTGGCCATTCTGTTGCAACAGATCATTACCCCATTTCCTCATTGAGTTTTCTCTTCTTACCTTTGCAGCTTAAATAGCTGTTATTTCTTTAGACGTTTTTTTTTTTTTCCGTTTTGCTCCTTTCTGCAAGATCACAGCTCTTAGTGCCCTGCAACCAAGCAGGCAAGCTCTGTTGAACAAAAATCATGCCACAGTGTTAGTGATACCCCATCTCAAATAAACATTCAACACTACCTAGCAGTCCTAATAATTTGTAAGGTTAAACCACCCTCCCAACTATCTGCTACAATTATTTCAAACTACTCCATTTCCCTTAAATATCAAATTGCCTTAATTTCTTCCAGCTTTTCCTCTCAGGAAAAGTTAATGGTGCCTCCTAACTTAGAGAAAATTCAAGCTTCAACTTCACTTACCAATTTACAAACTTCTCAATTGTGTGTTTTCTCCTTCTTACTACATTGGAGGAAGTTGATTAACTTTGTTAATATTTTATTTAGGAATTCTGTACATATTGATTAGCAATATTGCCTTAGTGGCTTTCCTAGTTATACGCATTTCCTAGTCCTGATATCAGAGTCATTCTACTGGACTTGTAGCCTGAACATTGGAGGGAGAATCTTATTTTTTTCCCTGATTATAATTTAGTTAAGGAAACAATCTGTTCCTGGAAAATTCGGTGGCAGAGTTTTGACATAGTCTTTGGTAATGGTCAGAACAATAGGGTGTGTGTGTGTGTGTGTGTGTGTGTGTGTGTGTGTGTGTGTGTGTGTGTGTGTATACATAATTGTTTGA
The DNA here is from genome assembly GCA_004024925.1 of Scalopus aquaticus. Taxonomy (NCBI): domain Eukaryota; kingdom Metazoa; phylum Chordata; class Mammalia; order Eulipotyphla; family Talpidae; genus Scalopus; species Scalopus aquaticus. Next base: position 235,929 of record PVIJ01000458.1, on the reverse strand, counting down.
TTGCCCTCCAGTTCTCCTATAATTATCAATCTATCCTACTTTTTTTAGATGTCAATTGATGAAAACCATGGAATATTTTATTAAAATCACTTAAAAAAATGTCCTTCAACTCTGACTGAGTGGAATCACATGGCTTTCCATGCCTTCCTACAAATAGTGTATGTGAGGGTTAATTTTTTTTCTGATATGCTTATGATCTCCTAATGTTATTCTCAATATGCTCAGTATTTTATGAAATAAAAATGCACAAAACCTATTTGTATAATAGGCTATGTGTACTTGTCTTTACCTCATAACACAATTACAAAATGAGAAGTGAAGAGGAAACCAAATAAAGAAAAGAACCTCTGCTACTCAGAACTTGTGCCATGCATGGCCTGTATCACCGCACAATCTGTGAATACTAATAAGCTACTTTAAATAATACTTCAACAGTTATCTCAATCATGTGATTTGTTTGAACTTGCAAGCCTTATCCTGATAACTCACTCAGTATTACAAAACACCCTACTGCCTTATAGAGAGTTCAGAATTCTCATTTCCACTGCCCAGTTGGACAAAACTTTAACAAGGAAGGAAAAATGGTCACTTCCTTTTAAGTACTGCTGTATAGATGCAGATAAGAAACTGGCAGTCAGCAGTGTGAGAACGTGAGTAACCAGACACATCTGACAGGACAGTGAGCTTATGTAGAGAGAGCATCTGTAGATGAGGTCTTGGAGGGGATGTGCAGTCCACAGGTTGACCTAATGACTGTCATAAATAGTATTTTCACATACCTGCACCAACTGAAAAGGGGTGTAAACATCTGTGATTAGGACTTACAAAAGTCACAGGTTCTGTGAATGTCTATTGCCTATAATCATAATTGAACACTGGGTTAAATGTCAGTTAGATATTAGTGAAATGAAAGATGAAGATGAAATTTATTGTTACCATCCAAGATTGTGGACCCAATGGAACTGAGAATCTATGGTTGTTGAAACTGGTTTTCTAGAGTTATCAAAAATATTGGTGAAGAGGAATATACAATATTATTTTATGTTTTTCCATTTGCTATTTAAAATTTTTGCTTTTTTTTTTTTTTTAGGAATTTAGGTATTTCTAGAGCATAAGCTAATATCATTCTCAATGGTGAAAAAAGGAGAGATTTTCCACTAAGATATGGTACAAGACAAGGATGTCTACCTTCAACACCACTATTCAACGTAGTATTGGGACTTCTAGATAGAGAAATTAGGAAAGAGAAGGATATAAAAGGAATCCAAATTAGGAAAGAAGAAGTAAAGCCATTGTTATTTGCAGACTACAAGATTAGCAAAAGCAATTAAATACTGAGGAGTAATCTTAACAAAGGAGGTAAAGGACATACGCAAAGAAAACTATTCGACATTGTTAAAAGAAATAGAAGAATACACTAAGAAATGGCATTCTTTAAAGAAATAGGACAAATATTACTGACATTCACAAAAGACCCTGAATAGCCACAGGAATTCTGATTAAAAAAAGAGGAAAAATGGTGGTATCACACTCCCAGACTTCAAACTATACTACAAAGCTAAATTTTCTCAGTTGAGAGCATCACAGTTTGGTGGTTGATAGCCCTTTGAAACACCAACGTTGCATCCTATTTCTTTTCAGCTCAGTTGAATTTTCTTCTATTTATGTTTTAATTATTCCAGTCCTGCATTTTATTCATTCCCTCTTACTGGATTCCCTGTTAGGTAGAAATAAGTTTCCTTATTCTTTCCATACTTTTGTCTTTTTCTGTGCATCCTGAGAGAATTGCTTTGCTTGATCTTCCAGGTTGCTAATTTGTTCACCAGTGTGTCTATGCCAAATCCTGAGATTTTCAAAAAAACTCAAGTCATGAAAGTCAGAATAGCTTTCTTTCTAATACATACTGGATCACAGATTCCACAGGTATATTGGATTTTACCAATATTTAGATCGTCCTTAAATTCTGACTATATTCATTTGCTGTTTGCTTTCTTCCACTCCCCTGTGCTGCCATGGACATATTTTTACCATTTTTTCCTGTCATTTGCAATGGAAATTATGTTTAGTTGACCATCTGGAATCTGTTTACTAGTGCCTTGTATGAGCTGGGTTCCATGTTAGTCACTGGATGGACATAGCAGGCATACAGAGTTCTCAATCAAGAGGAAGATCATGAACAATCACACACTGAACATTTTCTTTGGGCCATACAGGAAGCGGTGGGAGACAGTGGAGATAGGAGTAGTCTGAACAAGTTAGGGCTGAATCATATGACTCTGAGGAGTTTGGATTTTTTTTTTTATATTCAGTGGGGCAGCTGCAAGGGATTTAAAAGATTTTTGGAAGCTAGCTTTCTCAATACTATGGAAGATGAAAAGGAATAAGGTGGACCAGGAAGGGGGAAGTCATTTAGGAGGTAATCACTCTGGTTCAGCAGGGTCACTATCACCTGAACTTTTGCAGAGGCATCCAAGACAGGCAGGCCCCATACTTTTCTGTGTACAGTTTTATTCAAAAATGGAATGAAATTCCATGTAAGTTGGAGTTATACAATTAATCAAAAACCACAGCAATCACCATATTGTATTTTGTTTTGTTGCTTTTTTCTTATCTGCCCTGTAGCCAGGAAGGATACTGTCAGTGAGAATAACTTTGCTGCTGTGTGTTGTATGAATTCAGATCACAGATGAAACAGGGGCTGCTAGATGGTGAAGCTACATTAGGATTATGTGGGAACTTGAATATTAGTAGTGAGGAATCGTAATCATCCCTAACTAGGTGCCCAAGGAGCCAGCTATGATTTTTTAAGAGTATGAGACAATTCATCTCTAAACTCCGAAGTGGATTTGAAAGTTCCTTTCCCAAAATATGCTGGGTAGTTGAAGAAGACAGTGGTGGAAGCCAGTCATTCTTAGATCAAGGATAACCCCATTGCTATAATAGTAGAATAAAGACAAGGTTACACTTGTCTGATTAGGAAGGCAGGCAACTGGGCAAATTTAATAAACATGTTGTCATAAAGGTACTTACAGTGTTAAGTATGATGAAACACTGATGTCATCCTGTCAAGACAGACACGGAGCAGACGTGGAGCAGCTGCTGAAATTGAAATGGTAGAAGATCAGTGGTGCAGATGGATGAGAACATCAAGAAAATGGGTGTGTACAAATGTGTAATGAAAATATTTCTCAAATGTTTCTCTCAAAATGTTCCTGATCTTAAATTTAAGGCAGTTTACAGATTCAAAATTTTGACTTGAAAATGAACCTGGCTTCCTTATAGATGCAAATCTCTAAGTCTATAAACTGACAAACAAAATAGTTTCTATAAATGCAGATGTTTTGGGCATATTGATATTAACCAATATATATTTGGAAATAATCTGAATATTGTGGTACAATTTTAAAATGGCTTGAAATTGCTATCATGCGTTGATGCCAAATAATATTGAAGTTCATCTTTTATACAATGGTAAAGTGGATTTTACCAGAACACATTTTTTGACTTTTCTAGAGAATATATAAATTCATTGAAAGTCAGCTAGTAGTTATTGTGCCTCCTGTGTACTAGCTACTGTTCTGGTTGCTTGGAATACACCCCTGAGTAAGTCAGATAAAATATCCTCTTTTGGGGGCGATAAAGCAATAAATATCACATACAGGTTAAATAGGAAGAACTACAATGCATAGAGTAAAAAAAAAAAAAAAGAACAAGGTAAAGGGGATCAAGCATATAGGTGTGCTATTTAAATTTTAAATAGGTCTCTGGGAGGGTCTCATCGAGCAAGAAACATTTAGAAAGAATAAAGACAGTGAATAAAAAGAACAGGGTTCTGAACCCTAACCCTAACTACTTTTCCTACAAAGGAAAATTTGCATTCATAGGGAAATGAGGATTTATCTTTTATATAAATTGATAAATCACTTTGCTTAGTCAAAATCTCAAATTCATATTACCCCAGTATATTCCTTATTCTCAAGTTCTTTCCACATCAATGTCTAACGACTTTTGGAATAATTTATATCAACATATTAGCTCATGCCTATCTCAGAATGTAAGATGTCAGTATCCCTCTTTTAAAAAATTCATATATTGGGCCTCCCTGGTGGCACAGGGTTAAGTCTCAATACTATGAAACTATAGGCAGCCACTGCAGCAGCAGTTTGATTCCCAGCCAGGGAACTTCCCAAATGGTGCAGCAGACCTCTGCTGCCTTCCCTGCTGCTCCCCTCAGTAGTGTATTTCAGTAGATCTGCCTGTTCTGCTCCCCACTCTGGTGAATCCTCTCACCCCTCTCCCCACATCTCTGGCGTACATCCCAGCTCTTGTATGCATAAATAAATAAAATAAATCTTTAAAAAATTCATATATTGCCAACGAGGTACTGCACTTCTGAAAAGATCAAATTCATCTTCAGTCACATCTCAAACTCGACTATATTTAAAATCACAAAGCTTCTTGATTTTTAGGAATGATATAAAGTGATATAGGGATTTTTGTGTGAATGTAGGGCTCACATATTTGATACGTCTTGATTTTTTGATTCAATAAATAAAATAGTTTTCATTTGAAATATGTACATGTTCTCACTTTCCAAGTGTGTTCATCTTCCTACCTGTACAATGTTTGTTTGCTGAGGATATAAATGTCTATGTAATGATAGCTTTAGAGGCAGACAGCAGGTTCAATCTGATTGCACTAAATCAAGTGCAATGATTTGCACTCACTCTTTTATGAGATATTATTTTTGGAGTTTATTGGAATAAACCCTATGCATTATATAGGTTTGTCACTTTTGACTATTTAAAGATATCTGTTTTTATTACTTCAGATTATTGTCTCACTGTGCTAAATATTAAACTACCTCTTCTTTATTTAGTCATTATTTTAAGGAGTCACAAGTTTCATGTGCCAACTTTTTAATTTAATTGATTAAAAGTAAAATTCATTTCCTTAATCACAGTTTGCTTGGTATTGCACAGCTCAACTTGCAGTGGGAGAAAAGAATACAAAAATATTGGCAAATTTCACTTAAAAAGAAAAACCATGAACAGTAAAGATAAATGTAAAATTGAACCCAAAAAGCAATAAAGAAATTAAACAAGAAAGAGGCTGTATTTTAAATCAACTGGTCAATGGAAGGAAATCTTTTATGAAGTTTCCTTGAAAATCAAATACTTACTTGTGTTCTCATTTTGGTTAGGATACTTTGTACACTTACCTGAAAGAATAGTGCTAGATTGTTCCTATTCAAAAGATAAAGGGAAATAGAAAGATCAGTATTTGCTCAGTTCTGTAGTAAGTCCTATAAGGCGCAAACAAAAGGGTCAAAACTTCATTACCTTCTGGGGTGGGGGGTTGCATGTATGCGTGAGTGCGGGGGCGGGGAGTTGTGCAGTGTAATGGGGAAAACCAATTCTAATTACACTGTAAATTTTCAGCACGTAAACATCAGCATGTCATGCTCCTCTCCCAGTTGTGTGCTGATGTACATTTGCTGTTGTGAGTGTGTGATAGGTTAGCAGCCTCCTAGCCCCCCACAAATCTTCACTTTCTTGGGCTCTCTGCTGCTGCCGCTTCGCTTCCTGCCACTTTTGTCGTGCTGCTCTCTCCACTGCTGCCCGTGCTCTTCTTCCTCGTTCTCTCTGCATCTCTGCCTCGTGCACATGCACGCCGCGCTATGCTGCGCTATGCCGCGCCACGCCTGCTACGCCACGCCTGCTACGCCACGCCACGCCGCACTACGCCGTGCCGCGCTACGCCACGCCGCTCTATGCCACGCCCTTCTTCAGGCTCCCGCCATCCGGCATGCATATGCCTGCAGAGGCCCATCACCGAGGAGGTAGGCAGAAAACCCTGATAACTCTTCCACCTACCCTATACACATCTTGTAACTAAAGACCTTCTGGATTTCTGTATACATGTCACCCTCAGGCACTAACGTTATGCTTCACTAGGATTTACTTTATGGTTAATAATTTGCCATTTAAAAATCCACTTATCAAGCGGATAATTTTTAACCTTTACTATTTGCTCAATCCAAGGAACAGACAGAAACAAAATAGAATGAAGACTTCTACATCTCCGAACTCATGAGTTATTGTTGCAGTCACAGTGCATAGGCGGAAGGAAGCACCAGCTATGATGAGACCAGGTAGGAAGAAATGTCTAATCAGGGGCGGTAAGGTTATGGGGATGGCAAAATGTTTCAGGGAAAGCTCCGTGGAGATTGTGGAGTCTGAGTTGAGTGTCAGGCAAAAGCAGGATTTACTTTAGTATAGATGGTTATAGGGAAGGCATTTCAGACAGACAAAAATCTACAAAGCAAGCATGGAAGAGAGAACATTTGAAATGGTCATCCCTGTTTCATGCGATAACATTTCCACTCATCGTAAGTAAGCAAGTCAAGATGCCAAGTGTGGAAGATTGATATCCTGTTTCATACCTGAATTGCAAAACCCTTAAGCACAAACTGTGTACTCCTTTGCCACTTTTGACACTTGGAAATTTGAACATTTCCCCTTTGACTGAGAGTAAATTCTTCATAGTGAACTAAAGTTAATCCTAATTTTCTGGCATTTTTTTTTCAGTTGTAAAGAACAGGTTTATTAGGAAAAAGGACAAAGAAGTATAGGACACTTGCACAGACACAAGTGGGCAGAAAGGGCTGCCTCTGGCATATGTTTTATTAGAAAGAAAATACAGATTTCCCTAGGATCACCAAATTCACATGAGTAATTTTATGCATTTATTTGGAATTAGTAATACACAATGGGGAAAATAATTTACTTTGGTCTGGAACCATCTTCCTGGACCTGTTAGCAAATCGGAGACTCTCGTGGTTTCACATTTCAGACAGATCTGTCAACAGCATCAGGAACATTGAACATTGTACAAGATGCGCTCTCTCTCTCTCTCTCTCTCTCTCTCTCTCTCTCTCACACACACACACACACACACCACACTCACATACATAATGAACTTCATGTATTTTCCTGATGAACAAAGCAAATAGTACTTTTTCATCAGCAAATCAGCATGTAGAACATTATATGTTATTCTTATGCTTAAAAAAATAACATTTTGATATTTTCATTTGGTTACTCAGAACTTACTCTATGGGTTCCAGATAACTTTCCTAGGTTATGTTACTGGACTTTCTAGGTCAGAATTGCCTGGAATATGTCAAAACAAGGAGAAATTTCCTGATGCCACTCAGCATCTATTGAATCAGGATTAGAGGTGGGCATATTGTATGCAAGCACCCAGGAGATTACTGTTGTATCCTAGAGTTGATGAACACTAGTGTAGATCTGGCATCTACTTCAGCCAAAGGTTAACCATTTAGGCCGGAGGTAAGTGAAAACCAGAAGCTTGTTTTTGACTTGATTTATTGAGCTTAAAAAAATCTACAACTCAGAATTGCAGTCTTGAAATCTCATTATTATAACTTAAAAATTCCTTCTAACCGTTATGGAATTCACCATGAACATCATAACTGTTTTGCACATACAATACTTTCAGAAGTCTGATGCTCAGTTTTATCAAGCTTGGAGCTTGTGGCATTTATTTCTCCTTGACACATTCCAATATGTCTTACGGAAAATGTTTTATTCTTTACTGATTTATACCTCTCAAGGTTACATTTGCCTGCAGATCTTTCTTTTGGCAATTTGGTAGTTTCAATGGGCACTGAAAACTATTTAAATTATTTCTGAGATCTATCTCTTTTCAAATGCCATAAATATTTTCTTCTCTTACCAAAAAAATCAAGTGTTTTTTCTCTACTTTTAATTTTTAAAAATGCCCTTACTTGCAATTCCTCAAAACTGTGTTAGTTCACGAGATCTTTATCTCTATAGGCAATGTTCTAATTCCTTCTGCCATATTATAAAAATACCTCTTGAGAACTCCTAGATTCATAATTGAAACAACTAAGTGCAAGAGTGATTTTAATGTGTCCACTCACCCTCTGCACCTCCATGACTAGGTAAAGAAGGAGTAGGCTGTATATCCATGCTAGTGGAAGGGCATTTCCGGTATTATTGACACTATTGATCCAATCAAACATAGGCTCCTCAAAATGACATGTCAGAGCAAAATTAAATCCTCAGCATTTCTTGCTTCTGAAATGTCAAATCTTATTTGCTAGGATTCAGTTGGGAAGTAAATGACCACTATGAATATCATCCTAGAAAATTTTTATTATATGAAGACCTTATCCAAGTGTGGAGAAGTTGGAGAGGTCTCCAAAAGGAAGATCATAAAAGTTACTGACCAGCCCTGTGGACACACGGTCATGCACTGACACGTGGGCACCAAGATAGCAAATGATAGTTTACAGGAAAATCTGGGAAGCTCATAAGCACATCCAGATGCCCAGTTGGCAGCCAGGCCATGGAAGCTGTTGCTTCTGTGTTAGGGGCTCCTAACACAGCAGGACCAACAGCTGGAACAAAGAACTGGGCACAGTTGGGAGGGTTGAGCTGGACATACTGGATATACCAGAATCCATCACTGCATCCATCTCTGATTGCATCAAGCTAGGAAGACTTTTCCAAGTCTGCATCTTCCCCTTCAATTTCAAACACTTCATTGTAATTTCTCTTTTAGTCAAGCTCTAATCTGGAACTATAAGAGGAAAGAGGTTCTGGGAAGATTCTTTCAGTGTCGCCTAGATGACAAGTTATCAATACAAAAACTCCACAATCCTGATCTGTTGAGTGTGTATATTTTTATTTGTTCCAAGGAATTGTGTTTTATGGCTTTTCACAATAATAGCCAAAATTGTTTTAACCTACTTTAAAACAGAGAGAAAATTACAGCCTGTCTGCTCTCTCTCTGTACTTCGTACATAGTTAATACTGTAGAAATGTACTTTTCCCTAATTGAACAAGGTTCTGAAAAGTTAGTTTCTTATCTACACATATGTCTTTAAGAAGCTGTATGAAATCACTGAGGACACTAGGAGCGGTGTCTTCATGACCTTGACTTGAAGTCGTTCACTTCTCTGGATCTGCTCCACCACATTTCACGTAGGAGTTTCTTGAAAGCATTATACTTTGGCTCTGTGTCAAGAAACCAAGTAAGCCCTCTGTCCAAAACAGAGGCTTAAATCAAGAACAAGAACTTCCCTTGATTCTGTATGTTGACTGGATGTCTACCCTGCTGGCTTTACTGTGGCTCACTCACAAGGCTGATTAGCTGGTAATCTTCAGTTCTGCAAAGTCCAACATGGCTCCATGCAAATGCCTGTCAGTCGGTAGTCACTGTTCGTGGAGCACTTTGTTTTTCTTTCATGTGCACTCTCACCTTCCACAAGGCTAGACTGCCTTCCTTATGGAGTGTTCCCAGGGCAAGATCTAAGACAGCACCTCTGAAATGGCAAGACCTCTGAAGAATCTAGCTTCACATGTCACACTAAGCACTTAATGCACATTCTTTTTGTCAAATCTCTTTGCAAGGCAAGACCAGATACAAAAGGAGGGAAATTATGCTTTACTTCTTATGATGACCAAATTTGCTGTCCTGTTTTACAGTGGGCAATACCAAATGAAAGTTGAAACTATCTTGCAGCTGGTTTCTTTAGTAAAACCCCTTCCTTGTGGGCCCCTCAACCCCATTAGATAGTTATTCTTCAATCAGCAGTTCTCAAGTGAGGGTGGTTTTGTGCTGTTCTTTCCCAAGGGCCATTTGGCAATGTCTGGAGCCATTTTTGATTCTCACAACTGGTGTTGGGATTTGTTTTAAAAAGTTAATGGGTAGAGGCCAGGCATCATGTTAAATGTCTGATAATTAACATGATGGCCCTTGATAACAAAAAATTAACTGGTTCAATATATCAGTTGTGCTGAAGTTGATTAACTTTGTCTTCTGTGGAATACAATTCTAGCAAGTTGCCAGAGTAGAACTTAGGTCAAGAATAATACCTAAAGGTATTCTTTTTACACAGTCTGAAATGATTTAAAAATTTGAAGGGATCATAAATTTCCTTTTGGATATAAAGGGACTTTAGGCATTCTGCCTTTCTAACATTCATTATTTATGAACAAACCATTTCAGATAGAATATGAACCACTCAAACCCTTCTTGAAGATTCAAATTGAAAATAATTCTCAGACTTTTGAGACTTTGCCTATTAGTTTTAATTTTCAACTTTCATCCTGGCTTCCGACCCAAACTAAGGGGTATGCACACGTGTGCATGTGCCACACGTGTTGTCTCTCTGTCTCTGTCATAAATGCGTGCACAGACACACATACACACACACTATTTTTTAGCTAATTCTGTCAGAAATCTTTAAGAACTTTCCCACATTGCTTTAAAGGCTGAGAAGTGTGTATTAATTGATCAAAACCCTTATCTCGTTAACTCAAGAATAACAGTTTACATAGAACCCTCTGATTTTTTTTTAAACTGTACCCGTCCATCTAGGCTGATAGAAGCTACAAAACCTACCATGGCTTCTCCATCATATTGTCCTTGGGGAGGTTTAAATATTCAAGGACATCTAGAGTGCAATTTAAAACAAAATGGGCTATATTGGTAATGACACAAAACAAGGTAGAATTTTACTCAATAATAAATTAGGCTTTCTTTTTTTTTTTTAAAGATTTTATTTATTTATGCATACAAGCTGGAGTACAGGCAGGGGTGTGGGGCGGCGAGAGGGTTCACCAGAGACAGAGTGGGGAGTAGAACAGGCAGATGGATGGAAATTCACTGCTGAGGGGAGCAGCGGGCGAGGCAGGAAAGGTCTGCCGCGCCATGTGGGAATCTCCCCAGCCGGGCTTCGAACTTGTGTCAGCCGCTGCCGACAGCTCCACAGCGTAGCGCTTAACCGCTGCGCCACCAGGAAGGCCCTAAATTAGGCTTTCTTAAGGCAGAGAAAAATAAAAATGTCCAAAGGGGCCACCATGGACAGTCTCTGTTGAGTTTTTATATTAGAAAGACAAAAATAAGAACAATGCTCAGGATATTCCTATTCTGTACTCAATGCCAGGTTTTGAGCTGCTCTTAGCTTAGATGGTCACCAAGTCTGCTTATTCTCTTTTCTCACCCAAACACACCCCATCTGCTTTCTCCTGAAGGTGTGTGATCACAGGTACCTTGCCTTATCAAGAAGAATGTACTGACATCCCTTTGTAACTGACAGAGGCTGTTCACTGACATTCCTGCTGCAAAGCAATGTTTACTAATGATGGTAGAGGGGTGAATATTTGAACACCTTGATATGTATATTCTACATCAGCTCATGGCTGTGGATTCTTGTGTGTGGGGTGTGTGTGTGTGTGTGTGTGTGTGTGTGTGTGTGTGTGAGAGAGAGAGAGAGAGAGAGAGAGAGAGAGAGAGAGAGAGAATTCTTAAAAATTCAAGAATCAACTGAGAATCAACAAAATAGTTCCCCTAATTTATGGATAAGACTAAATTCACAGCTATCATTAAGATCACTTTAGTTGCATCCACAACAGATTAACTCCTCCTTTCAACTAAAGAGTTGATGTCCTGAAAGCAATATTTTACTGGTGAGCAATTGCTGAAGTCTGTTTGCTTAACAAAGCAATTATCAATAACTTGCAATTGCCTAATGCTGCCCAAATGATCAACTTGTGAGCAAAAGTAGTCTCACCTCTCAAAAGTGAGGTGTACTGCTATTTCAGGGAAGGCTGAGAAACAGTATTTTTTTTTTCCCAGAGAGCTCTATCAGGAAACAATAACCCTTAAACTGGGGAAAGTCACATTCCCACATAAATGTGAACTGCGTTCCTCAAGGCCTGAACCCGTTGAGTTTTCTGCTTCTCGTGTCTTGACCTCTCTCCTCAATCTCTTTCTCACTTCAAAATAATGGTGGCGGATAATGGAAACAGACATCTTTAACTTGTGGTGTCACAGAAGTAAGATCTTTTCCTCAGAGACCTTCACACATAGGTACCTTCCAAGGAGCCGGTGATTGAACTCCTTTTGAAATGGCTTTGGAATGCCAGCATTTTCTTTGCAACCACAGGAGGAAAATGTATTATCCAAGGCAGGTCTCCTTCCACCTTGAAGTAGCTATTTTGTGGGGCTGTTTTTGTCAAGCCTCTTCCTTCTTCACACTGAGAAGTAAGTAGACAGTAGCTGCTTCTGATGACACTTGCCCATCTCATGAGTTCTCGAAACTCTAGAACACTAGCTTTGAAGTATCCGTGTCTCTATTTCCCAAGGTAGAAGGACACTCAATTAAAGGACTTGCAGGAGAGCTGTACCATTCAAAGCACTTTACGGCATTTCTTCCTGTAGATGGTAGCAAGAAGAATAGGGAAGGATTAAGACTTTCCAGCAGCCAGAATAATGCCACCTGACTTTTACAGATTGTTAGACCTTTTCAAAGAGTACTCAAATGCATCATAGAGAGAGGCATGAGAGTGTAATGGTCAAAAACAAACTTTGGAAATAAAGCGACATATTTTTAGCAAAGTAATGGCTCAGTTTCTTTATTTGTAAGAGGTAGGACCTAAGTGTTAGCATTATCACAAAGATTTGATGTACGTAAATAGCTTAATCTTGGGGCTGTAGTCTGGTTGCCCTTATTACTGGTGGTTATTATTAGTACTAAACACAGATGTCCTTTTCATCATTTGTCATGTATGTAGATCTTAAAATAGCTATTACAGATTTATTGCTAACACACAGAACTGAATAAAAAAATGACATCAGAACTGGGTTCCTGGAAAACATTTACCACATTCCTACCGTGGAGCTCCAATGAATGAACTGGCCTTTGAATCATCCACGACCAGATAACCACATTTCCATTAAGAGCTTCTCCAAGATCATGAATTCCAGCTGACATCTTTTAAATAGTATCTCCAAACATTGTGCACATTGGCTAAAAACATCTAGGTTATCAATTTGGAACCCAGCATCTAAAATTTGGAGAGTGCTGACGGGGCGGGAATAGTGCTGAAACAGATTGACTGTGCTTCCTACTTTTGCTCCACACCATGAGGAACACCTTTTTTATGATCTTTTTCTGAGGTGCTAATTCACTAAACAATCAGCACACATTACCCCAGGCGCCAAATCCTTCAGGATGCTCCCCAGTTGCCCATCTTTTGGGGCTGGTTTGGGGGCCCGCAGAAAGCCCAACAACTGTTTGAAAGCCTGCCGCCTGGGGTGCCAAAGAATTATGCATGGAGAAAATCCTGGAGCGGGAGGAATGTAAGATGCTAAACTAAGCATCTTAAAGAATAGATGAGAAAGGACTTAAAAGCTTTAAACCATCCAGCAAATTTCAAAATAGAAATGGATAGGTAGTCATAGAAAGGATCTGAATTAAAATACGAAAATAACACGCTGAAAAGCCTGACACTGTTGAAGCAAACCTATCCACCGAGGTTGCATTTTCTACAAGACTGAAGTCCCAAATCGGAATATAGACATCCATAAGCTAAGGGAAATCACTTGAATAATGGGCTCTTCTTGAACACGTAAAAATGTGATGACTAGACAAGAGAACTACAGATATCTTTTATAGGAATGTGTCAAATTTGTGGAAAAATCAAAGACATGGCTGACCTGAGAGAGGGCAGTCAGGAAGTGGAGGCCATACATGCTTTCTTTCCATTGAGAAACTTTGAGAAAGAAGAAAGATGTGGAGAGAGTATTTTGAAGGTTCTGTGTCCACTCAATGTGTTTGAGAGAGTGCTGCCATTTTGTGATTTCCATCTTTTCCTCCCCTTCATTTGGTTACTATGGTTTCAGGCCTGGTTTAAAAATGTGTGTGTGTGTGTGTGTGTGTGTGTGTGTGTGTGTGTGTGTGTGTGTTAGATGTTTTTCAATTGGAGAATAATGCTCTGGGGTTGTATCTCAGAAGAGGTCATCTTTTTAGGGAGTTCTGTTCATTATGTGGGTGTGTTTTGCTTGAGCAGAGATAAATATGTTTATCCTCCATTTTAATACCAAAATGATGAGGATAAAAACAGTTGGATGCAAGTGTTAAAGGTAAAACAGGAAATTCTCATTGAGAAAGATGTGCAAAAAAAGCAATATTTTCCTACAGCTTGCTATTGTTTTATAAATCTTTAATATATCTCTACCTGGATGTTATCCTGATGGCATTTACTGCCAATACTTTGACTCTGAAATTTAGAATGTCACATCAAGCCTTCTTGGACATATTCATTTCTATCAGTTGCTGTTAATCTTTTCTATCTGAACTTTTTTCAAGGTATGGTGAGATGAATTAATCTTTCTAATTTTTAGCTAGAAAACTTGTGTAGCTCAGTTGGTATAAAAGAGTAGGTGTCGGTGGCCAGTCCTTAGTTTCTCCTTCCCTAGCTATTTCCAACTTGAAGCAGTTAATTCAATGACTTCTTTTTATAACTGCAAAGATAGCTCCTGCTTTCCATCTAAGGTTGATAGGAAATATTTTCTAAATAACAAAGAAATTGTATAACAAAACTGCCAAACACTGTGAAGAATGTCAGGTGGATGTGAGCAAGCAGGTGATTCTCACCTTGGTGTCTGGTGGGCGCTGGAGAGTCCAGAGGCTTGGGAGCTTGGTGGGAGTGTGGACTGAAACAAGAACTTTATGACAATGTCAGGAGCTGAGATGTGGCCCCTGGAAGCTGAGTATGACATCTCGGGCCACCATCCTGTGCTTAGACTGCAACCCAGTAAACATTTCAGTATCAGCATTCTCAGGGTGGATTTGATTCATTTACAGAATTTTTGGATGGGACCAAAAATACCAATACCCATTGCCCAAACTTACCTCTCATATTTTGGAATAACAGATGATCATCATTTACATGAATTTAATGCCTTTAATTTGTTCTGAACTTTGTCTTTGCAGTTTCAGAGTGCACTGGAGCAGGGGAGGCATTAACTTTAGAATATTCCATATTTCACTGAGGGTTTAAATTATGAATGAATGAGTATATGAATTAGATCTATTTATAAGCTAACTGGCGCTAGCACCTTTGCTTTACAAAATAGCTTTATATGCTGGTTTCCTGACAGAAAACCCAGCCTCCAATGTTTTCCTGATAAACTGTAACTTTCAGTTAAGGTGTTCTTTTCTCTGACTCTCATATACCTTCCCTCCCCCTCCCTTACACACAGACACACTTTACAGTTTGGAATGCCATTTCTGAGGATCCTCTAAATACTTTACCTCTCCTCTTCTTTTTGTTTCTGTTTTTCTCCTTGTCCCAAGACCTGTATGAACTCACTGTGTCCCTCTAATCCTCTTGTCTACTGATCTAGTCATGAGATGTGATCTAATTTATTTTGTGGGGTGGCTTTCTTTCCTTTTGAGAATCTCAGAAAGTCATGACAACTGCTTCTATTGATTATAATTTCCATATTTCAAAGCTCTGACACCTTTATATCTAATCAGGAATGGAAAACCAAAAGCTCAATCTTTCCTTTACATGGGAATTGAATAATTTATGCAAACTACTTTGAAATTTGGGACAGAAACAAGATCATTGAACTGTACTTAAGGATTTTTTTTTCCTGAAAATAACAGGTTCTTGAGGTCTTCATCTAGAACAGAATGGGCATTATTATTTTAAAAGTTTTATGAAGATGGTCTAAGTAAACTTCTAGCATAGAAAGTTCCTTTCAGAGTTCTTGTAATTATTGAGCAACAGCTCTCAAATCATGGAGTTGAGCAAGTTTCACACAAGTCATTCACAAGTGTCTCAGTGAACAAATTTTATTTCATGGAGGACATGCCCCATAAGAATTAGATTTATGGTATGCTGGGAATTCCCAGATGATGTCATTTGAGTCTGAGAACACTACTGTGATGCAGTAATGATGCCTTCTGCATTTTCTGGGTCTATTTTTTCACAAGGAGTCAGAGTTTTCTGGCAAGCAGGATGTACATCAGAGACATAAGAGCACGTCTTGGTGACTTCCGCCTGAAAACCCATGCACAGCTTCCTGTTTTGGTCTGATAATCTTCCCCTGGGCTTTCATAGATGCAAAATTACCCACACAGAGATGGGTTGCCCATGCAAAAGAGTAGGTGTCTTATTTTTGGAAAGCTTTGCTTCATGTTATCTTTGTTGTTTTATTCTACCAGTCGCCATTTCCTCTAAAATATTACACTAGCAAAATGTCATTCCATCTGTCCTTGGGAAATGACCTTCCCTTCTGCACCCCAGAATGCTTACTCTTCTTGCTTATGACACTGCTCTAAGAATATTGCCCCAGGAGCTCACTGTATTGATGGCCAGCTGAAATGTCTTAGATAAATACTGATTGATCATTTGGTCAATCGTTTGAAAATACCTGTAACCTATCTTGTTTCTACATGTATCCTTGGCTATGAAGATACCCCAAATGTTCATTATACTTTTAAGTGTTTTATAGCTTAGGAATTAAATTTATATAAACTGTAGTGTAAAATAATAAAAAATGATTGGCTCCGATCAAGCGCTGTGAGGAGTTTCCTCATTCACTTTTTTGGTCATTGTATGTCTTGCTCTGTGACATACCTCTTCAAGTATTTTGCCCGTAATTTCCCTTTGGGACTACCTCTTTTATAATTGAGGGAGTTGTTTATATGGTCTGGATATGAGTACTTTGTATATATATATTTATTCCAGTATATGACTTGTTTATTGGTTTTCTTAAGGTTTTAATTTTGATGCAGTCCACTATACCTTTTTTTTTCTTTTTAAAATTAATGCTTTTAGGGTCCAATTAAAGGAATTTTCACCAACTCTGAAGTCATGAAGATATACTGTATTTTCTTCAAAGTTTTGGTATACATTGTACATCATTAGGAAAATGTAAATTTAAACCAATGAATTATCATTACACAGTCACTAGAATAGCAAAAATTAAAATGACTGATAATTTAATTGTTAACAAGGATATGGAACAACTAGAATCATCATGTTCTGCCAGTTAGAATATAAAATGACTTATCACCTTGGATGTCTGGATGTCTGGCTGTTTCTCATTTAGGTAAGCATACACCTACGCTATGCTTTGGCACTTTCACTTTTCATATTTTCCCAAAAGAAAGACTCATACCAACAAAAGGTCTTGTCCAAGGATGTTCATCACATCCCTACTCATAATAGCCAATCATTCATATGTCCATCAAGGAAAGAGTGAATAAACAAATGTTGATTTTACATGCAATGGAATATTACTCAGCAATAGACAAAATAATGACATACATGGATAATAAAGATTATTTTCAAAATGCTGTGCTAAAGAAGCCTCTACCAAAGAGTAGTGCTATATGATTTAACTTACATAAAGTTTCAGAACAGATAAACCTCATTTGTCATAAATTTGAAATAAATCAAAACAGCGGTTATGCTCTAAGGAGGATTGCCTGGAACAAGGAAGGAGGAAAGTTTCTGGTGTTTCTGTTAAGAACTTAATGCCTTTTACTGCTCTTTCTTGTTATTCTTGAGTGCAGTGTCAAATATGGCAGTGAGATTTCAAGTGTTGGTATCTGGGAACATGCTAAATTGTTAACAAGAATACAGAAGATGATAGTAAGATTATGCTTGGGAGAGAATATTCTGAGTTCTTTTTTGAACCTAGTGAATTTAAGACAAGCCAAGATGTTCTGAATGCAATTGATAATAATGGGTATGGAATTTAGGCGAGAAATAAAGGAGCTTTAGATTTGTGTGGTGGTAAAATGAGGCAAAGAATGAGAGAGATACACACCTATTCTTACCAGATTCTTTTGCCCAGATGATACTTCTTTAAAAAGTTTTTTCTCCATGGCTCACACCTTTTCCTGTTGTGGTATAGAAATACCTTTATCTTTGTATATACACTCATGGTGAATAGAATCTTTGAAGCAAAGTGGTTTATCTGTTCTCCCGTTGATCAGATACAGTTTTAATTTTAAATACTGTATTCAATAAAACACAGAGATGGCTCTTTTAAGTGATACTCAGGGGACACCAGTTACCTCAACCTGAAAGGGTCTAAGTTCGCCCTCACTTGGAAGAAGGGAAGCCCTCCCTTTATCCTCTCAGCACATCTTCCAGAGCTGGGTTCCTACCTTACCTAAGATTGTATTTCATGTCTCCCTTGCTGGAGAAGAAAGGAAAACTTTCAGAAAAAGTTCATCATCTCCTACTTCCCCACCACCCCCTTCCCAGTGTGCTAGCCTGAATCACAGGTATAGACAGGGTTCAAGTCCCTTTCCATAGGCTGCCGAGGTACTGACAAACCATGGGAGGAGGTTAAACACATATTGAATATTTACCTGTCCTGGAGCAATAGGGACACTTTGTGCTGAGCTCATGGGGTGCTTCTTAACCCCTAGGCCAGCTGAGATGTTCTGTTCAATATACATTTCCAGAAATTCTATGTCCTAAACATAATAATTATATAAAGAGCTTTTTGCCTAGACATTTTTCTTTCAGTATTGTTTATTATAGCAAAATAAAATGAAAGGAACCTATGTGCCCACATTTCCATTGTATAATCTGACATGCCCATTTAAAAATAATAATATATAGTCCTTAAAATTATTTATGAAAATTTTTTACTCATTTGAAACTTACTATGTGAGATATTATAGTTCCCATTTTAACTCTCTTAAAAATGTGGGAAAAGAAATGATTGGAAATATTTTCACACTATTATCAGTGATTTTTTTTTTTTTTTGTGGTAGAATCATAAGCAGTTTCTTCCTTTTTACGTGTCCTTAGGAGCTTTTCCAAACTGTCTACACAAGCAAAAAAGTCTTGAACACATTCTCAGGGCATCAGAGTTGTAGTTATTTTCCAAAATCCTTGGTTGATCCATTCTATTAAAAAAAAAAAAGGCCATACAAACACTACAGTCAAATTATTTCTAAAACACAGGTCTTGTGCAACAATATTGGAGTCCATCAGTCATGCTTTGTAGTGGTGTTACTTCTTGGGGTATTTTTGTCTACACTTCAAGAAAAGAGGGTAATTTAAACAGCAAAAATTGAGCTTTCCTCACCACAAAATATCTTTTATTTGTAGTAATTCAAATCTCAAACATTTTTAAAAAGGATGTTATTGTATACTTGAGTTCTGTTTTCCCAACATTTTATTATGAAAAATTTCAAAATTACAGCAAAGTTGAAAGAATAGTTTGGTGAGCATTCATGGGTCTATTGGATAGATTCTGTAATTAACATTTTAATAAGTTGTTTTAGCATATATATATATATATTTATCCATCTATCAGTTCACTTTATTTTTTGATTCATTTCAAAATAAATGGTGGCCATGAGGACATTTCATTTCTAAACACTACATCATGCATATCTTTAACTAAAATTCTAGATCTTTCATACTTCTTTTCTTGTTTTTCAACATAAAATTTATCTGCAATGGGCTTTATTTTTTTTTTAAAGATTTATTTATACATACAAGCTGGGGTACAGGCCAGAGGCGTGGGGCGGCAAGAGGGTTCACCAGAGACAGAGTGGGGAGCAGAACAGGCAGATCAGAAATACACTGCTGAGGGGAGCAGTGGGCGAGGCAGGAGAGGTCTGCTGCACCATGTGGGATTCTCCCTGGCTGGGTGTCGAACTTGCATCGCGTGCTGCCGACAGCTCCACAGCCCAGCGCTTAACCGCTGCACCACCAGGGAGGCCCTGCAATGGGCTTTATTAACTTTTTTTTTTTAAAGATTTATTTATTTATGCATACAAGCTGGGGTACAGGCCAGAGGTGTGGGGCGGTGAGAGGGTTTACCAGAGACAAAGTGGGGAGCAGAACAGGCAGATCGATGGAAATACACTGCTGAGGGGAGCAGTGGGCAAGGCAGGAGAGGTCTGCCATGCCATGTGGGAATCTCCCTGGCCTGGTGTCGAACTTGCGTCACCGCTACCGACAGCTCCACAGCGCAGTGGTTAACCGCTGCGCCACCAGGGAGGCCCGGCTTTATTAACTTTAAGCCATCATTCAATGAGTTTTGGTAAATGCATTTATCTGTGTCACCCAAACTCCTATCGCTATATAAAACACCAACTTTACCCAAGAATTCTTCAGGATACTTCCCAATAATCTCTGTACTGACCTTTCCAAAACCATCCCTGGTTCTGATTAGATTCTGTGCATTAATTGTTTTTCCAAGTCTAGACCTTCATAAAGATGGGCTCACACAGCCTGTTGCCTTTTGTGTCAGCAACTTCACTTTGCACAGGGCTTTTGAGATTCTTTTATGTTTTATTCCTTGTACAAACCTTTTTGTGGACATCTGTTTTCATTTCTTTTAGGTGACTACCTGGGGATAGAATTGTTGGTTTATAGAGGAGGTGTATATTTAGTTTTATAAGAAATGTCTTGACCTTTTTCCAAAAAGGTTGTTCCATTTTATACTCCAGCTGCGATTTATGAGAGTCTCATTTTCTCCTTATTCTTGGAACATGTGACATTGTCAATTTTTTTTAAAATGCTTATTCTCATGGGTATATAGTAGCTAAATTGTATTTTAAAATTGTATTTTAAATTTGTATTTAAAATGTGTAAATACTTGGTCAGTTTCTTTGCTATCCAAATTGGAAGAAGAACAAGAGTCAAGTTTTACTTTAAGACACCTGTACTCACTGAGTCTATAGTATAGTGAAATTGGCAACCCCCCTGCGTTTTGTAAGAATTCATTTTTCTCCCATGGAGAACTCTCTTTTCTCAACATTTGAGTGATATTTACAATAGGGTCACTTTTCAATTATCCTCATTACAATGGTTCCCTCCTCCTAAATCCTTCTTCTTCAATGTCCTTTTCTCTTGGATTTAGGTGTTGCTTCATATATTCCAGGTGTTTTGGCTATGTTGCTTCTCACATGGAGACACTGTGTCCATGTCTCATTTCTCCTCTTAATCCCTAGACATTTTGAAGAAAGGACAATATACAATTCACTTAGCCCCACTCCCTGGGCTCACCGAACACTTACTCAATGTGTGATTAAATAGAGCTGATGGGGAAGTTACTAACAGAAGGCCAGATTCTACTATCTACCAGCTGTGTGATATCAAGAAGGTTATTTACCCTCTCTGAGTCTCTGTTTCCACTGGAAAAATGAGCATAACGAAAATACTTACCCCTATGAACTTCCATGGGGTTTAATGAGTTAACTAAAAAGTGCTTAGAATAGTATCTAAAATAAAGTAAATAAATACAAATAAAATGAACTCAAATTTTCTTTGGATCTTATATATAGCTTCATAGAAAATAACTGGCATTTAAAAATCTACATCTGCCTTGTGATAGGAAAAATGCCTCAAAAACAAAAACAAACAAACAGAAAACCAACCCAATAGCAAACAGTGGCAATAATTCAACCCAAAATTACTTATTTCAAGTAGTTCTAGTATTTCAGAATTTGATGAACAAGTCTACAAGATAATTTTGTGAACTTTGATCAAATGTTTTTCATGCTCCAATTTTTAGACTAATGCCATAGCACATTTTTTTTCTAATTTAACTCATATACTGTTTTTGTTGAAGTGCCCTGATTAGACCTGCAATACTTGAGATGTAAGCTTAGTGGCATTAAATGTTATTTAATCATCTTATTATTAAATGAGGCATTGTTTTATCTAAGAAAGGAATGCATCTTTAACAATCATGTAAGCAGAAAACTTTGACAATACTAATTAACAGTATTTATGATCAATGGGACCTACCTGTTTGGGAAAATTACATTTGGGGTTTTCTACTAATAGGATTTCAAAAGAAGACTTGGATGGTCCCAAGAACAACTTTTTGAAGAGTAAAAGGCCAAAACAATATCCCCAGGATCTTTCTTGTCAGTCATAGCACAGCTCTCTTTTCCTCCACTGGATTGGATTCCATAATGAATAGTCTTATTTTCTAGAGTCAGAATACATCTCCTTGTCTCCACATGACATGGAGAAGACATGCTCATAAAATCAAAGAACACTGACAACCATGACCTGTGCACATCTTTCTCTGCTTGGCTTCAGGTAAAAGATTTCAAAGTGCATCATGAAGGTGGCAGCAAGCATTGACTTTGAAACCCTAACAGTGCCTCTCTAGAGCCATTCATCATATGTAAGATCAGAACAAGAGGGATTTTTGGTGGTCACTTCCGCTGTTTCTTTATGACCTCCCGTTTAAAATGGAATCTGGATTGGGATGTCTGGAGCAGATAGTGGAAATTCACAGGGTGCCAAGTAAAGGAAAGGCTGGATGTGTCCACTTGGTATTAAAAGAATGCTTTTGCAAGCAAAAAAAGAGACGGTGTTTGGTAATAACGAGCATGGTTTTCCCCTGCTCCGGCATCTGCTTGCTTTGACAATGGCCGCAGTGTTTTTCTTTACCTGGTAGGTGGCCTCTCCATGTATCGATGGGCTCTGCGTGAAAATGTGCCTCCTTATGTCGGAGGGAAATTTGCTTTCACTTCTTTCCCCTGCTCTTCTGTGCCTCCCTTTGTTCTAATCATACACGTGAGGAGAAAAGCCAGTGATACTAGCAAGCATTTTCTTCTCCAGCCACTTTTTGGAGTTAATAATTCAAACGGATCTTTTATAAACTCCCATTTTATTCTTAGAAATGGCCTTATTGCTAACAGTCTGCTCTCCAGTTGTACTTTATCAAGCAGCAGATCTGTTGTAAAATGTGATGACTGGATTTCATCTGTTTTGCCACCCCCTAAGAATTCATTGCCCACAGTGCTTCAACTGCTGTTATAAGAGACGGTTTAATTTTTGTGGTACATTGATTGATTACTAGACTCCCTGGTAACATGGTCTTCCTTGAATAGGACTGCTGTTTTCTAGGTCTCAGATCCCCTGAAGATGCTACATAACTCCCTGTATGAAACAAATCTTCCACACCCTAATAGTAATATCCCCAAACCCCAAATGAATAGAGAATGTGTATAATTGCCTATAGGTATCTTCATGCCTGCAGGTGACACAATATGAGTAGCGAAGGTCCCCTTGGTCTCAGGTGTGATGGAATCAAAGACATAGAAAAACAAACAGACAAACAAACCAACCAAATTGGAAGACTTGCCATAATTCTGAAAAGTTGTCTAAATTGGTCTCTATGTAGTAATAAAATTACAGATACTTCTTCACTCCTTGACTAATTTTTTGTTGCTTTCAGGTGAACTATGTAGAATCCCTGGTGTGTACCTTTAAATTAAAAAAAATAATAATCGCAAAAAGAGGTTAAAAAAAAAGGAGTCGGCAGTGAAGAGAATTGTAAAAATCAAGAAAACAAAAGGCAGGAAGATCAGGGAGAAGGATTTGAATCTCCAAGCTAAGGAGCCCATCTTGTCATCAATTCATTAAAGCCTGATTTTTAAACAAAACTTTATATAATTCTCTTTGACATAGCTAAGATAGGAGACTTCATGTTTACACCACCTCAAAGAAGGGTGTGATGAAGTAGGTCTTAATGAAACCGTAATTACTGAGTAGCGAAATTGCTAAACCCACTGTATGGAAGAAAGTTGAGGGATTGGTAAAGCTTCAGCAGGTAATCTGGCACAGAATGTTTTCTTGGCAACCTAAAATGTCTGATGATTTGGATGAAACCCCTTTATTCATAGCCACGTGAATCCAGTGACTAATGTATAGGCAGCGATATTAAAGTTGGAAGGTGATAAGTTCCATACAGACTGGGCATAGTCTTCCTATAACTACTCTTGTATCCATCCCCCAAGTGACTCTTATTCTGTATATCTTATTATTTTTTTTTGACGGGTGGGGGGAAGTGAGATGGGTTACATAAAACTCTATATTTATTGAGCATCATTCATTCATTCAACAAACACCCATTGAACACCTATTGTGTTTCCAGCACTAGGGGATTTAGTAGTAAATAAAATAGGAAAATCTTCTATCTTCATGGATCTTACATTTGAGTTAGCAAGACAGATAATAAACAAAATATTTAAATAAAATAAATGACATGGTAGATAGTAAAAAGGGCTAACAAGAAATAAAGGAGGGAAGGAGGGAAAATTTTTGATAGAACAGGTCTCACTGAGAAGGTGACTTTGAATAAAAAATCTGAAGAAAGTGGGAGAACTATCCAGACAGATATCTGGGAGATGATTAACTTAGGCAGAAGGAACAGCACATGCAAAGGCCATGGTGTTGAAACATGCTGGAATTTTTTGTGGGAAAAATCAAAGAGGCCAGGATTAATAGAGTAGAATAAATGAAGGGGAAATTTATAAGGGACAGTATCACAGAGGTAATGAAAACCAGACCTTGCAGGACTTTTTAAATTACAGAAAGGACATTGGTCTTTGCTTTGAGACCCAGGGGAAGTTATTGGAAGGTTTCATGCACTAGACTGAGATGACCATATTTACATTTTAATAGCATCACTCTAGATGTTCCACTAAGAATAAATGTGAGAAGAGCAAGGGCAGATGGAGGGAGAATGGTTTAGGGATCTATTGAAATTACCCAGACTGGCATGGATCAGTGTGGTGGTAGTGGGGATGGCAAGTAATGGAGATATTTTGAAGGTACAGACAACAGGATTTGATGACCTTGTCAGAGTCAGAATAAAGTTATAGATGCCAATAGGGTACTGATCTGAATAACCAGCAGGATAGAGGGTCAATTAAGATGAGGGTGATTAAGATGTAGTGTGTGTGCACATGCATGTGAGTGTGTATGTAAAGATCCTAATTTCGGACATGTTAAGAGTGATATGTTTATTAAATATTTAAGTGGAATTTTATCAAGTAACACTTCCATATATGAGTCTGGAGTTGAAAGCAAAAAGCTCAGGTTGGGGATAGAGTTGAGAGTCATTTGTATACCAATGGCAGTTAAAGATGTGGACTGGTTGAGGCCACTAGATCACATCTAAGAGAAGGATTCTATGGATTAAACCTTGTGGTACAGAGAAATGAGGAGAAATCAGTCAATGAAGCTGATAAGGAAGTTCAAAAAAGAGTGTGATCTCCTAGAAGGCAAGTGAAGAACCTGTTTCCAGGTGTAAATAGTGATCAGTTAGGTCAAATGTTACCGGAAAAAAAAAAAGTCTAATAAGATAAGAATCATTAGGTGAGATTTAGCCATTGCATTTAACAATATAACAACGATTAATGACAACAAAACCATCAGTAATTGTGAGAACTTATTTCTGTTGGTCCAAGGTCTAAAAAATACAAGATCAGTCTTTACAGAGTAGTAAATGGGTTCAGATGATTAGAACTTGTTCAAAAGCTGGTTGAGTGAGAGAGTAGATATTGTGGAAGAGAGTTCTAAATTCCTTACCTATGCCATCCTGCCATCCTATAGATGGAAGTATGGAAATGATGTGGCATTTAAACTAACCCAACAAA
This sequence comes from Scalopus aquaticus, assembly GCA_004024925.1. Classification (NCBI taxonomy): domain Eukaryota; kingdom Metazoa; phylum Chordata; class Mammalia; order Eulipotyphla; family Talpidae; genus Scalopus; species Scalopus aquaticus. Next base: position 210,632 of record PVIJ01000458.1, on the reverse strand, counting down.
CAAATACAACAAATAAGATTATCATAGGTAATAGGCTTCAATAGAAACCATGACAACGGGGAAAAGAGGCCTTGTAGAAACTCTGTGTGTGTGCTCGGCTTTCCCAGTGTATTTATCATGCTGTGGCCTTGGCAAGAGCAAGAACTAGGGAAAAATAAATAAGCGATTTCTCATCTTTTAGAAAAAACAAAACAAAACAGGTCTAATGTAAGTGATTAAAAATCCTCCCTATAGTTATAGATTTAAATGTAAAAATCCAATTAAAAATGGATGAAGTTCAAATTGTGTGGGTGGATTTGGTAGGAAGCCCAATTATGTTACAGAGTGGAGAGTAATCTTGACTAAAACAGAAGCATATCTTTTTGATTTTTAAAAGACCTCCAACTCAGTCTGATTGGAATGAGAATTGGTAAAAAGAGAGACAGAAGGGTGTCACCAGATTACTTGTAAAATTGGAAAAATGTATACCTTTGCCCCATGAAACTCAGGACTGTAGATGGAAATATCATGATGGTTCTGCTGCACGTATTTGGGTTTGCGTTTTTTGGCAGTCTCAAGTAATTGCATTCCAACTCCCTGATAAAATAGTCACAGAGTTCAGTAGTGGTATAGGACAGACATGCCACTGCCCCTCAGGGCAGAGGGTAATTTAAACAAACTGATTGCTGTTGGTTATCTGATTCCCCCTTAAATTGGGGACAGCAGATTTACTGACAAACTGATGGCCAGTCCAGGAGTGGGGGTGTAATGGGGAAAGTAGAAACAAAGAAGGAAGTGGTCCATGAGAAGAACAAATTGCTTAATTTATTTTTAAGCCCTTTACATGTGGTGGCTTGAGGGCAAGATACAACCAGTCCTCATCCTTGGTGGTTCATATCTCAAATCTATGTCTGGACTTTGAAGCCAGGTTGACATACTCCACACTTCATAGGCAATGACCCAAGCTGCTGGCTGGCGATTACTGTGGATGGTTTTGGAATGTTCTTCTTTGTTCTTCTCCTGGATGTGAGTCTGTAAGACTGCAAACTCCTCCCGTCCCTTTCTTCTCCAACAATCACCTGTGCAGTTGTTGCTCAGGTGTTTGTTTCTCATGTCTCATGACTTGGGGTAGGAGCTCTTGTTCCAACTTCTCATGCCCCTATCTCTAGTCCTAGCTCTCTTGCAAAGAAGGGAAGGAGATTAGACCTGTTGAGATTAAGAAATGTAGAGCAAAACCATGTCCACAGGTGGCAAGTGTTTTGTTCCTCATGGGCTCAAAAATACAGGAACAAAGTGAGGAAGAACAGAACAATTTTTAAAGAATAAATTATTATGTAAATGCTCTGCCACCTGCCTAAAATCTCCTTGAATCCTGGAATTCACTAAATAATTTACTAGGTATGAGCTGCAATTTGTCTACAGTGTGATGAGTTAAGTTGCCCTGTGTGGCAGCTTTTTCAAAACGTTTGCTCACCTGAGTAAAAAAATCAGTATTATCTTTCTTAAGCTGAGGTATTGCAACAACTTGCCCTATGAAGAAATGATAACTAAACAGATAATTGTCTTAGGTGAGGACCCTAGAAACAGCTCCTGAGAGGGAGGATTTGTGTATGAGTGATTTAATAAAGAAGTTGTCCCAGGAGAAACAATGAGTGGTGCTTGGGGCAGGAAAAGGGAAGAAGTCAACCAAGGTGTGTGCTGTTTCAGGTCAAGGCCCATAGCCAGAAGTTTCATTCTGATCCTGCAAGGAAGCCTTAGAATGGACATTGAATTGTCCCCCACATGGCCACAGAGAGGAGGCTGGGCTTCCATACTCTCGCATCATCAACCACTGCAGAGGTCCACCCTAGGGTCAGCTGCTAGAGTCATATTCAGGGTCACAGGAAACATGAGAAGTCCATGGAGAAGGAAGGGATATGAAAAAATGGTCCAAAGAATTCCAGGGGACCTGAGCAGGGACACTGCAGTGACTGCAGTGAGAGTTTTTATTTTCACGTAATACATCATTTAATTTCACAATATCCTTAGGAATTATATTTGTTTTACATACTAAGGAACTGAAGTGTTCAATAGTCTGTAAGTGTTCAAAAAAGGTCAGGACAGAACCAAGACTCTCACCCTGGTCTACTTAAAGACTACATCAATTACTTTTCCCTCCTTTTATATTATATCTAGTCATTTAATATAGTCCTTATTCCTCTTCTCCTTTTATATTCCTTTCTTTTTTCTCATCTTATTATATCCCAGTGTTCCTTTTGTTTGTATTCCATTGCCAAAATCAGGAAAGGGTGGGAAAACTTGGGAAGGATTAATAGGAAAAACAGATGATGTAAGAGTTTGTAACAAGAAATATTATAGCAAATGAATGGGGATAATTCTATGTCCAGGAGAAAGGAGGAAATTTAATAATAGTCTTCAAGTTCAAGGAAGAATTTAACACAGAATAGACTGGCCAGCTGTGCTTAAATATCGATAGAGTAGATTAGAAAAGAAATCTCCTTGCTATTATAGCAGGAGGATTTTAGGTTGAATTAAAGGAAGTGCTTCCTCCTTATAACATCTTTTAAGCGCTGGAGTGAAATCCTATAACTCAAATTGGAAAGAAAGAAAAAGATGAGAAGACAAGAAAGAAAAAGATAGGAGCTCAGCTTAAGATGCTGTGCAAACATACGCGTTGTTACCTTGAACACAGCTGCTTCACACCTGCAACCTTCCACTGAGCAGATCTGTGAATTAAAAAAGATAAAGAAAAAGAGAAGCAAACTTCATTGAAGCTGACAATGTTTGGAAATCTAATGACCCTCCAGAAACTACCATATTGTTTGTGTCTGGGAAGAGATACGTACTGATCTGATCTGGTAGTTTGCTTCTCAAGGAAAACTCTTTTTTTTTTTTTTCCACTTGTCTTTTCTTCCTCAAAGGCAAAGATTTCAAATGTTATTACATATATGGACAAGATCATTTTATGGAGAAAAACAGGGAATAACATTTTTTTTATTGTGGCATAGGGCTGATAACTGGATGGCAAAGGTATAAGACTTTGACATTTCACTTTGTGAAGCGTTACATATCTTTAAATAGCCTACTATTTTGTCCTACCTCCAGGGATTTTCTGTGTAAGATGACTCCATCTAGATATCTTAAATATTAGAAAAAAATTCAAAGATGTATCTGTATGATATATGTTCCAGACAGATTGAACTATCTCACTATTTTATAATGGGGTGCATACGCAAATTCATTTAAAAGTCACTTATGAATATAGACTTCCCCGTAGACTCTCAGACATGAATGAATTTATACTTTTGGGCACAATATCATTGCAATGACACCAAGTTTTTCTGCAATTAAAATAGTGTTTTTCAGCTATACCAGGGACTAAATTGATAGTGCTGTGGATAAAAGTGATATATATATATATATATATTTTTAAAGATTTATTTATTTATGCATACAAGAGCTGGGGTGTAGGCCAGAGGTATGGGGAGTGTTGAGAGGATTCACCAGAGACAGAGTGGGGAGCAAAACAGGTGGACTGGCTGAAGTGCACTGCTCAGGGAAGCAGCAGGTGAGACAGGAGAGGTCTGCTGAGCAATGTGGGTCAGCTCCCTGCCTGCCTGGGATCGAACTCATGCTGCAGTGCCTGGCGACAGCTTCATAGTACTTAGACTTAGCCCCTTGCACCACCAGGGAGGCCCTAAAGGTTATATTGCTGAGCTTGCCTAAGAATTTGATCATCATCTAAATCATTATTTCTCTGGAAAATTGAATTCCAGTTTGGATTTTGGGCAATGGGAATATTGTTATCTTAATATACCTTAGTGAAGCCTTACAAAAAGATTTGCTGCATATTGGGTGAGGGCACTAAATGAAAACCCAATCACATCTGAAAGTCCACAGCTCTTCTTCCTCTAGCCAGAATGGTGATTTATTCTTGTAAGAGAATTCCCCTGCCTTCCATTTTAATAGCAGCCATCAAAGGATTGAAAAATTTGTACAAGGGCAACATTCCCATTTACTGAGCACTTACTATGTATCAGACACTCTGTCATCCACCCCAGGTAGAACACCTTACATAGCCTTCCTAATAACTTTGGCTTGGAGGTATTATTGACATCGTTTCATTGAAGAGGAAACTGACTTTGAAATGAATTTGATTTTGGTCCCATAAACAATAAATGATGAAATCTGATGGAATCAGATAGAATTAGAATTCCAAACTGCCTGACTCAATGTGTAACCATTTGGTGGATATCTGTTGGTTGCATCACTGATATCTATTCTCCCTTTGGGAAATTTAGCCCTCTCTATCTGTCCTCCACACCACACCACAATGATTTAGTGTGAGTGGAATTTATCCCACCACCTACTTTAAGAGTAAACCCAGATTAATTTACGCCAACCATTCTATTCTATTCTGTTCTATTCTGTTCTGTTCTATTCTATTCTATTCTATTCTATTCTATTCTATTCTATTCTATTCTATTCTATTCTATTCTATTCTATTCTATTCTATTCTATTCTATTCTATTCTATTCTATTCTATTCTATTCTATTCTATTCTATTCTAATCTATTCTAATCTATTCCATCCCATCCCATCCCATCCCATCCCATCCCATCCCATCCCATCCCATCCCATCCCATCCCTCTCAACCATCCCCCAGGCATATTGCCTGTTTCAAAGATGAATTAGTCAGATAGTCAGAGCCAGTGAAATAGAATGAGATGTTTGCTGGTCTTGTAGGAATGAGAAACGACTTTCCTTAAACTGTGTTGTGTGAGAATGTGATTTCTAGAATGGTGGCAGCTTTTTCTGACCTATAGGAGAAATCGTAGCTCTGTGGGGGTAACCACTAGGTAGAGACTAGGTTTGAAGCCTTGGGGTCAGAGTTTGAAGACAGAGATGAGAGAGAGAAAATTTGGGTTACACTAACAACCACTGAACTCCTGGATCAAAATTTACTTGCAGCTAAGGACTGCTTCTGGACTTAACTGCAAACTTCCTTGCTCAAACTACCATTTTTAGGAAAGTGACTTTATATTTGGGGACAATTTCACAGCAAATATTTGGAAAGTGATACAGGAACTCCCCAGGGAATATACCATCATTAAGAATCTTTACATTTTCCAAGCCTCTGGCACAATGAGAATTGACTTCCAGAGAATCACATTCCTGAAACAATTCAGAAACCTAATTTATCAAATTAAATTACACTCAGGCTATTCTCCTCACTATGTGAGAAAAGTTGTCCACTAAAATTTACAAATTTTCTGATCAATGCAGAAAGAAAACAAAGAATGGTTTGGTTAATGATTTCTTAACTTTGGCAAAAAATTATTTAATTAGTGATGATGTTCTCTGATAATTTTAGGTAACTGAAATTTTAATTCCATAGGAATAAAGAAAATGGTGCTCAGTTTATGTTGGAGGAGAAAAATTTTAAATTATTTGTATATTTAATTTAAAAACAAATCTACACTTTGGTTTCCCATCAGAGGTAACATATTAATCTAGCTTAAGCTTTGTATATTTTGCTTTCTCTTGTTTGATCCTCATTTTGCAGAAATGATCTTCGTCTTTTCTACGGTATGTGATAAGAACATATAGCTATAGTTTTCAAGGTCTATGGATCACATATAAAGTCAGACATCTGTGATAAAAGGAACTGATTTTTCTATTTACAAGAACCTGGATAGGTTTAGAAAGTATTATACTAAGTAAAATAAATCAGAAGGAGAAAAATAAATACCATCTAATTTCATTCATACATATATGAAGAGACAACGCAAATGAACAAACAAAGCAGAACAAAGACCAACTCTTAAGAAGATAAACACATGCAATTTGCAGCGACATGGATGGAATTAGAGGGGATCATACTCAGTGAAATAAGCCAGAAAGAAAGAGGAAAATATCGCATGGTTTCACTTATAACAGGACTATAGGGAGGCCGGGTGGGAGAGAGACAATCAGGGGTGGGGGGGGAGGGGGCGAGGAAGGAGCCGGAGGGAGGGAAGGGAAAGGGCACAAAATGGAATAGAAAAGAACACAAGGGACCATGGAGATGGATCACGGGTGAATTGGTGGTGGGCTACCCAAGGGGAATGCAAAATGTAAAAGACATAAATAACAATAAAAATATATATTATAAAAAAAAAATTTAAGAACAAAATGGTGGCTCCCAGAAGGGAAAGGGAAAGGACCAGGGTAAACTGGGTAAACGGGGGTACATTGTATAGTGATGATGCAACTAGACTCTGGTGGCTACCCATGAGGTGTATACAGATGTCTAGGTATAATCTGTGCACCTGATACCTTTGTAATCTTGTAAACCAATATTCCTTCAATAAAAAAATTAATTGAAAAAACAAATATGCACAAGCAAGAAAAGGAAAGAGAAGCTCAGGAATGGTTGTGAAGGGAGAAATCAAACAAGACAGAGAAAACCAGAAGGTAGAGGAAGAATCAATCATGGCTCATCTCAAAGGTCATTCCACTGTGAAATTAATGAAGTTTAACTTCAGTGCTTGTGGCTTAAAGGGCCTTTTCCTGTCTGTGGAGGGGACTCTAGAGATGTGGTTATATACAGCCAAAGGATTTTCCACAGTTTTCAAGAGCTAGATACTTTAAATGCCATTGGTTAAGATGATAGTCTTTCTCGATCTCTTTGCTCCATTATATTCTAGTGGGCTGGGAGGCTCTGGGGGTGAAATACAAACCGTTCCGGGATCTGGCAAAGGGAAAGTTCTGTTGGGGCCACAACTCAAGGGGAACATACTTATGTGGGTCATAGACACGTCCACATTTAATTAAAGAATTGCCAGTCATCCCACATCCCAGTGTAGGACTGACTTCTAAGAATACTCATTCTGTCAACTCTGCCAGCTCTCCTGGCATTGGGAAAAAGGCATGCAAGGTCAGAGGTTTTATAACCATTTGAACAGGAGCTAAGGTGGCCAGCACTAGAAGATTATAGGTAGCTCTGAGAAACCTGAATTGAAATATACAAAGACAGCAGGTCTGTGGAAATTCTCCAATTACCAGAAATGTAAAATGACCAGCTGAGTTCTTCTCTTATCAGGGATATAGTAAATAATACTGCAATACAATTATTAATGCTGTATGTGTATCTATAAAGGAAAGGCTGAATTATCTTTTTACCTTTTTGTAGGCAATATTATTCTAAAACTGTCCTATAAAATGATCAAGATTTTGCATGGAAACTATTAAGAAGTGAATTTATGAATATAATTTTCATTTTTATGTATTTTGTGCTTTGTGGTATTTGTCAGCCTTTTAAAATTAGATTCTTTGGTTTCTTATGTTCATCATCACTTCAAACTTTATTTAGTATATATGATTTTGTATTTCTTTTCATAAAGATAGCCCTTCAAATTAACATTCTTCAGGCCTCAAATACCTGGATCTGAACTTGGCCTGTTCAGTTGCAGGTAAAAAGGAATTTGTTCAACATCTAGACAAATTCCGTCACCTCTCAAGGTCACAGATTGATTGTGGGGTCACCACAGGTATCATCTCAAGTCTTTATTGAAGTGCTTTTGGATTATTGGAAAGATCAAGTCTACTTACTTCATATTTAATTTTTTGTCACCTTTATAGAAGAATAATCTACATAAAACAAGCAGAGAATATCTAAAGTATACAATATGGTATGTTTTGACAGATGTCTATAGATGTGAAACTTAACATAATCAAGATAATGAAAATATCCTTCACACCCAGTTTCCTCACATGACTTTGTAATCTCTCCCTCCTGCCTCTCCCATCTCTACTCAACCATTGACCTATTTTCTGTCACCATAAGTTACATAAGTTAGTTTGTATTTCTAGAAATGTATATGGATAGACTCAAAGTGTTTGTATTTTGGGGTGTTTTTTTTCAGGATGAGGGGGAGTCTGGCTCCTTTCATTCAGCATCATTATTTTGAGATTCACCCTATGTTTTCAGGTTTCAATTGTTCATTCCTTTTTCTTGCTGAGTAGTACTCTGTTGTATTGCTGAACATATATGCTGTTTCCAGTTTTGGCTATTACCAAAAAATTTTTATGAACATTTGTGTACAAATCTTTGCATTAACATGCACTTTAATTTTCTTAGGTAAAGATTTAGAAGTGGGTCACCTAGATTATATATAGCTATATGTTTTATTTTTAAAGAAAACTCTCAAATGGTTTTCCAAAGTAGTTGAATCATTTTACAATCATTCCCATCTTCAGTTCAGTTCAGAGAGTTCCAGTTACTCTGAATCCTTGGTCAAACCAGATTTGATCATTTTTTAAAAGTTTTGCCATGCTGTATGTAAGACTGTGAAGCTATTTCATTGTGATGGCAATTTAATTCTATTAAAGGTATTTTTATGTGCTTATTTTCCACCTATAGATTTTCTTTTGTGAAGTATTTGTTAAAATCTTTTGCTCATTATTTGTTTTATTATTATGGAGCATTAAGAGTTTTTAAGATGTATATTTTGGATGCAAGTCCTCAATCAGATAAGTGATTTGTAAATATTTTTACAAGTTCATAACCTGTGTTTCCATTCTAACAATGTATTTCAAAAAGCAGAAGTTTTTGATTTTGTTGATGTTCAATTTGTAGATATTTTTTTTATAGACTGTTCCCTTGATGTCATAGCTAAGAAAACTTTACCTTATCCAAAGTCAAAAAAGTTTTCTCCTGTTTGCCTATAATCCATGCTGAGTTAATTTTATGGTACAATATCATATAGACACATACATGCATATCATCTATATGCCTATATTCATAATGTATACCATAAAAATTATACACACACACAGGCACGCGCACACACACCCAAATATTACAGCACCATTTGTTTAAAAAAACTAATCTTTTTCTACTTTGAAACAGTCAAAATCATTTGTCTGCATATGTCTATGTATATTTCTGGACTCCATTCTGTTCCATTGGTCTATTTGTTTACCTTTACACCAATGCCAAACTGTCTTAATTATTATAGTTTCATAATAAGTGTTAGTTTTCTAAATTTTTCCTCCTTTTTAACATTGTTGAGAATATTCTAGATCCCTGGAGTGTTTGTATCAATTTTGGAATGGGTGTGTCAATTTCTACAAAAAAGTTGTGCTAGGATTTTAATTGGAATTGCTTTAAATCTCTGAATTGGATAGAGAAGAATGGATTTCTTAATATTGTTGAGTCTTTTGATCAATGGATATAGTCTTTTATCACTTACTGATACCTTTTTAAATTACTCTAAGTAACTTTTAGTTTTCAATACATAGGTTTTTCATGTCTTTTGTCAGATTTATCCTTAATTATTTTTAATAAAGATAGTTTTATTTCTTTCGTTCTAATCTGGAAGCTTTTTATTTCTTTTTCTTGCTTTATTGAACTAATTAGAAATTGAAGAAAAGGAGTGAGACTGGACTCCTTCCTTATTCTTGAGCTAGTTAAAATTGTATCTAAAGGTTTATTAGCTGTGTTTTTATAAATATCCTTTACAAAATTGAAAAAGTTCACTTCTCTTCCTGGTTTTCTGAGAGTTTTTTTTTAAATCAGGAATATGTATTGAAATTGTCAAATGCTTCATCTATTGAGTTGGTTATATAATTTTTCTTCATTTCTTTTATAGTTTCTTTGTTATATGAAGCACAATGGCTAATTTTCTGTTGTTAAATCAATCTTTCACACTTTGTCATAATTTGTAATCTTTTTTTTATATAGTGTCAGACTTAATTTGCATAAGCATTGGTAAAGATTTTCTTCATCTATAATTATGAAGTATATTGGGCTTCAGTTTTTTTTTTCTTAAAATATGTTCATCTGTTTTTGATATGAGGGTAATTCTGGTCTCATAGGATAAGTTGGCAATAGTATATTCTTTTCAATTATGTGTGTTCGTATAGAATTGAAATTATTTATTCCTTAAATCTTTGGTAGAATAGGAACAGAACAGGCAGATTGACTGAGTCCCCTCAGCAGTCTCTGAGGGGAGCAGCAGGTGAGACAGGAGAGGTCTACTGCACCATGTGGGTTATCTCCCTGGCTAGGGATTGAACTCATGCCACAGTGGCTGGTGATAGCTTGATAATGCTGAGACTTTAACCCCAGTGCCACCAGGGAGGCAGTCATGGGCACTATTATGGAGGCAAAATCTTCCTGAGTTCTGTACCAATACCCTATAAATCCTGAGATTTTTATTCTACTGATGGGTGTAGGCACTATTCCTTCTCTTGAGTGTTCACTAGACTCTAATTCCTCTAATCCTTTTGGGTAAATTCTTTCTCTGACATCAGGTAGTTTCCTTACATGCATTCATTAATCTGTATGTAGCTGAACATTAAGGAGAATCTGACTAAAATTTGTTGAAACCTTTAATTATCTCAGTGTTCTCTGTGAATCTCTTCACTCTGGTACTATAGCTGTCTTGGTCTCCTCAGAGTCAACATTATGTCTTCAACTTAAGGCAACAGCTGAATTCCACCTGGGAAGCCCTCTGTGCAGAAAGACCTGGAAACTCTTTTAAAATAGTAAGATGGTGCAACCACAGGGTTCATGTCCTTTGTTTCTTTATGGATCAGTATCCTGCATTGTGTGATGATCCAATGTCTTAAAAACCATTGCTCTCTCTATATATATTTTGTTGTTTCAGTTAGGAGACAAATTAGTTCCTTTTTCAACAGCCTGGCCAGAAGCAGGGGTTCTCAGTATTTATTTTTCTTATTTTTGGCTTACATTGGTTTCTTTAAGGTCATAATAAAAAAGAAGAGTCTTCCAGGAACTCACAGAGAGACTTCAGGCATGCAACATAGGTGACTGACAATAGAACAGAGCTGGGGTCAGATTCAATTACAGTTTTATTAATCTGCTAAGGAAGAAAGAGGGATTCATAGAAAATTATTTACAACTCAGAATGCTGTGTTAGCCACCATGTCAGTAGGCTTGTGAGCTGAGTTCTGGAGAAACAAAATCCCTGACAGTTGTTGATGTTTTTGTAATAGGAGACTTCTGTTATTTTAGCAAACAGAAATACTACATAAAAATGTCAAAAAGAAACTACTTTTGAAGAAAAAAATAGAAACTGACTCAGTAAAGGGACCTATTGGGGATAATTAACCAGAGCCTGTGGTAGATCAGGAGGGCTGATTTAAAGTTATTGTTTTTGCAAATTCTGCAAAAAACAAAAAGCAAAACAAAGATTTTATTCCTGGCTTTGCCAGTAGTGAAAAAATTCCTCCCACAGCCGCAATCTCATGTAAACTGCAATAGCAGACTTTTCTCTTGGAATTCCTCGAACCTCCTTTTCTCTAATAAAGAGAAATACTGGCTTATGATAAGACATTAAAAACTATAATCTGAAATAGTCTTTGAGTTTTGATTTACAGTCTCACAATAGATTATAGGGGTTATAGTTTGTCGGTTTCCTGCTGCCTGAACTTTCTCATCTGACACCTGTTCTCCTAAGAGGTTGCTTTTTAATTCTTTATAGAAAGGTATCAGTTTCACAGTTCAAATCTTTACATTCCTGAAATGCCCACTTTATGGGAAACGTTAGGTAAACTGAGTCAATTGAGGTTAGTAAATATTCAGTCCTTCAGATACCATTGCATTTTCTTTCATGCAAAAAAAATTCTTCTCACTTGAAACTTATCATTAATGAAAATATATTTAAATTCAATGACTATCACTTTAACAATTGCTGTTTTATTTCTGAATTATGTCTGTGTCTTTCTGGACGCCCATCTACTAGTTGTCCTTAATTTTTCTGTGTTGACAGGAAGAACAAATGGTATGATCCCCAGATATTGGTAACAGAGACCTAAGTGACCCCATGTCACCCCAAAACTTTGCCTGATTGATCAATGAATGAAATGAAAAATAACATCAAAGGAATAGAAAAAAATGAGTGAGTTGTATAAAATGAATTCTAAGTAACATGCCAAATGGAGAAATTACAAAGGAAAGAGATTGACAGATATAATGCAGAAAAAATGTTTAAAAGTTTGATTTGACAAAAATGTCATAAAAATCAAGAATCAAAAGTCTAAAAATATGTGCTAACTTTGGAGATCAGGTGCTAATTTTCTTAATATACTGAGAATTCAATAAGAAATTGAGAACCTAGAAGAAAAATGAACATGAAAAAGGTAATTCACAGATGATAGGATTCATATGGCCCATACATGTGTGACATGCAAAATAAAAAAAATTCTGTTTTCATCATCACATGAACAAAACTACAGAGGTATAATGAAACCCAGGTATTCCTATATACTGTTGGTGAGAGTGCACAGAGGTTCAATTTCCAGTTTTATTTGCATTTGAAACCACCTATTGGCATGTTAAATGCAGTCTCTTTGACCTATTCTGTCTACGATTTTACTCTAGAAATAAACTTGAACAAAAATATCCTGATCTATGTACAAGTAAGTTTAATGAAGCATTACTTATATTGTAAATACCATCCTCCTCAAAACAAAACTCACCTTCATAAACACAAATGAAAGTGAAATAACACAAAGTATATTCTGCAAGAATAAATTTAACACTAGGTATCCCAATCAGAAATAGAAGGCCATATTCAACCTAGCAGAGATGACTTGAGCTTCAGCTGGATAGCAAGCTAATCCTTGGCAATGATATTTAATCACAAGGAATCTGTCTAACTGCATGGGAATGATTAATTAAATTATGTTGCCATTATAAAAGCCATTATTATTATGTTTATAAATAACTTAAACTATGGACAATGGAAAAGACAAGAAAATGCCTATATTGTCCACTTGAACTATTTGAAACAATATGCATAGAAGAGAAACGCAACAAATTATCTCCTTATATACATATCTGGAATAAGAGATGATATCCATTATTTTATACTATTCTCTTCTTTGTAAATTTATTACTTCAAATACTTTGGGACAATAAAATGCTTTAATATTACAATTAGGAAAACTTATGCTTTCTTCACCCAACATTCTTGTTTACCTGCAGTTGCTCAGATATTTATTAGATTCAGTTCTGGAATTTGAAACTAAAAGATCTTCAAAATAAGAAAGACAATAATAGAAGAGAAACACAAGGGTGATTGAAAGTTTGGGAATGATGAATCAAGATTATTAGATCTATTTCACTTAATATTATCCCCTCCAGTTCCAAGATCCAGGAGAGAGCTGCCTGAATGGCATTTGAGTGGATGATGGATTCCCATACAAAGTATGGGTTCTAGGACATAATATTCATTCAATCATCATTTCTTAAGTGGTATTTAAAAAATAAGTGAATGAATGGCCAATTATTATATATCTTCTTGAGCTATTAAGGAAAAATATTGAAACTTTAGAAAGAGCAATTTCCATTTAGTCTAAAGTATCGTAAGTTTATTGAAAATATGGAAGGTGTCATTGGCTCCTTTGAGAAAGCGTTGAGGGAGGGGTTAGAAAGTGTTAGGAAAATTTGGGTGCTAATTTAGTATGCGCTCACAAAGACCTAAATTCTGAGTTTCTTTAAGGAATAGCCACAAATATCCAACTTCAAACAATAAGGTTTCTAAGCCTTATAAACTAGATGTATAGCAAATTGGTGACTGGTTTTTGAATTCTCAGATTTTAGAATTTTGGAAAAAAAAATTGTCATTTCACAGAGAAGCACCACCTATGCAAAGTACTTTAGTCTAGAGAATGTCTGAGGTTAAAATGTAGTGACTTATTAACATTTCTAGAGAGAAACAGAGCCTCAGTTAAAGTCTTTTGCTAAACTGTTAGGTCAAAAATTACTAATTATTCAATCTATGTTGATTATCCAGAGAGTTAACTTTTTTAAAAGATATATCAGCATTGTGAGCAATATTCATGCCTTCATGGAGTATACTATGCACTTCTCTCTCTCTCTCTTCTTGCACTTGCGTGTGCTCTCTCTCTTATTTATGGAGTCTGTATTTGCAAACTTGCCCATTCACTAAATTTATCTGCATCTCTAACATCAGTACTCGTAGCATTTTCACCATCATTCATGGACACGCAATTTCTTATCTTAGGACATACATGTTCCAAGATGAGGTTGAACAAAAATTTCATTATACCTTCTTGTTTTAGCTTTCACTCTACAAATGAACATCTATTTTGTGGTCTATTTAGTGTCTCAGTTTTTGAAGTTATGTATTTTTGGTGGCTTTACTGTTTAAAATGCACTCCAAACACAATGCTGAAACCCTGAAGTACTGTCTAGTGTTTCCAAGATCAAGAAGACTGTGCTGTACCATATGAAGAGGATTATGTGTGGTAGGCAACCTTCCTTTAGGCATGAGTTACATATAGTGTGGTTGGCTAGGAGTTCATGTCTGGTTTCATTCTTAGTCTCTGCATCCTTGTCTTCTGAACTCTGAAGTCATTTAGTTATCTTCTTTCTGCTGTTCGGATTCAGAATGTCTTAGTTACTATTGTCTTTGTAACAGGCTCAACTAGGTAGGGATTCATTGAATTGTTTATGAAAACATATTTAAAGATTGGTTCTTGTTATTCTACAGGCTTGCATGTCCTTTAGACTCTGGCCTAGATGTCAACATACTAGTCTTCTTTGAAACCTGTAAGAAGTAGATTGACAGAAATCAGTAACAAGTGTTGGTAAGGATGAAGCAACTGGAATTCTCATGCTTTGCTGATTGAAATGCATAATGTTTCAGTCACACTGGAAAAAAGTTTGGTATTTTCTTATTAATATAAATATATATTCTTATAATGGCAATTAACATTTCTACTTCTAAGTATTTATCTAAGGTAAGTGAAACAGTTATCTACCGAAGCTGTGTATGTAAATGCTCATAACAATTAAGTTGCCCCAAATTGGAAATAACTCATAATTCTATCAACTGATAGGTAGATAAATAAAATATAGTATAAAATGGAATATTACTCAGTAATAGGAATTAAATACTGATACAAGCAACAGGATAGATGCATTAGATTGTACAAAGTGGTCAGATCCAAAATATCATATACTGAATGGTTCCATTTATATGAAACTAGAAAAGACAAATCTAATTAAAATATTCACATGACCAGTAGTTCAGTATAGACCGGTGGTTTCTGGGGGTCAGGGGTTTTGGTGGCATTGACTGAGAAAGAGGCAGTGGAATTTTCTGGATTGATGGACATGTTCCATATTTTCATAATGCTAGTGATTACAGGCATTAATAAATCAGCCCAAACTCATCAAACTGTACATTTAAAAGTGAATTAAAGTCTCTGAATTGACTCCTAGATGCTGGCATGGCTGACTAAAAGTATAGTCAGGGTGTTACAATAAATCAAAAATACAGGAGGAGGAATATAGGGATTAAGTTTGTAGAGGAGAGTGATGAGTTCAGTTTTGGATCTGTTGAGTTTGCATTTCTTACCCAAATATGGATAGATCAAGAAGGAAGTTTGGTGGTATCTCAGACCAGATGCCCAAAAAAGGATGATTGGGTCAAGAAGATGTGGTACATATACACAATGGAATACTATTCAGCATTCAAAAAGATAAACACACGCAATTCGCAGCAACATGGATGGAGCTAGAAGGGATCATGCTCAGTGAAATAAGCCAGAAAGAAAGAGAAAAATATTGAATGGTTTCATTTATAACAGGAATGTAGGTGAATCAAATAAGAAAGAGACATTCAGCAAGAGAGGGGGAGGGTAAGGGCTCAAAATGGGGTAGGAAAAGAGCACAAGGGACTATGGTGATGGTTCACGGGTGAATCGGTGCTGGGTAACCTATGGGGAATACACAATAATGTAAAAGATATGAATAATAATAAAAAAATTATTAAAAAAAGGAAGTTCGACATGTGAATCTAGAACTCAGGTAAGAGTTCAGGGCTGATATAGCAATGGAGGTTTAAGACTGACAGTGAACAGTATAAAGTTTCCTTTTTTGACTTCCACATATTAAATGGAAATGACCAATAGTAGCCTTTGCAAATTACATATGATTATTTAACATAGAAATACTCCAATGTAAAATCATTCTGTCTAAACTATCTTTTGGGATAAGGGTATGAAGTCATGTTACCTTAACCAGTGCTCAAGTGCTATAGTAGTTCATGAGCCATCTTGTTCTCTCTGATTCTAGAAGCTTAGGAGAGAGGAGGCACGATGTGTACCCAACCACAGAAATGTCATATAATCTTAACAGCTCCATATTAGGAAAATATCTTTTTATAATTGGTTTCCATTTGGGAATGTTAAGATGTAGTGTATAAGACTCTTACATGTTGATTCTTAATGTAATTACAGATACTGAGACTCTGCTACCCCCATTTACCCTGCTGCAGTTTATGCGATATGCACTTTAGACAATATTCACATGTTGATACCGATATGTTTCTGTGGCCATCACTGATGCTTAGGAGTCATGACTAATATATCTTACAATTAGACATGATGATTTTGGATGTTTCCATCACCTGGTTGGTGGAGACAATCTGGAAAAAGCCTAAAAGTGAAAGATTACAGGCAAGATTGCAGGTTGTGGAGCACCACTATTTGAGAACCAGACAGAGCAGTAAGAACTCATGCAGCAGATTAAGACAAAATATCAGAAAGAAAGAGAAGACTCAAGGAGAGCAGTGACATGATCCACAAGGCCCAATAAAAGCTGTCCCCTGTCTGCCTCTCCAGAATCTTCTATCATTCTCCTGCTAGATCACTCAGCATAAGACATGCTGGTCTTCTTGCCATTATGCAAGATTGATCCTGTCTCTGAGCCTTTGACTTGTTATTCACTTTTCTGCCAGGTAACTGTTAGCCTGATTCATTCCAATTAATCAAGTCTTAGCTCATAAGTTACCTCTTCAAAGAAGTCTTTCATGAGAACCTCCCAAAATTGCCTTTCCATGTTATTCTTTTATAATATTCTGTTTATTATCTTCTTTCTAGCATCCATCACAATTATTTAATCCATATATTTCTTTTATTGCCTATTTATTTTGCACTGGAATTTTGACTCAACAAGAGTCACCAGCTTATTTACTTATCAAAGTTTTCCCAGAGCCTAAGATCTTACCTACCACAGAGCAAGTGGCCACTAGCCACTGGGTTATCGAAGGCTACAAGTCAAGGAATAAAGTGCAAAGAAAACTTTCTGAAGAATAAAGGAGCAACAAAGTCAAATGCAGGAAAAAGGTCCAATAAAATTATAATGGACCTGCTGGATTTGACACAATCTCTGACCTCAGACAGCTTTTGTTCATGGTACAAAGCATAGACTCTAGAAATGTACAAGGCATTTAAAAGCAGCATCCCCAAATATGATGTCAATGGTATATGAATGTGGAGGTATCAAATGAGTAACATTATAACTGCTTTTAAATTTATTTCCAGCCTAATAGCTCAGAGGTTACTCTGCTCTGGTCCTAACCCACCCACTCATTGCTCTGGGAATGAAGAAAATGGCGCTGTTGACTGAGCATTGTTTGAAGGGATGCTTTTGGTGCTTGTCAGCTTGCAAATATTTCAGTCATGTCTCTGTTTTCAAGAGGGCGAAGTGCAACTATTTCAGCTTTTATTCCGCTAAGGTTATGTGGTGAGTGTTGATCGTATTTGTCAGTTAGAAAATTTTGATCAGCTTCATTTAGAAAGAGATCACTCATAGAATTTTGTGATCATCCATATGAAAGAAAAATTTTGCATTAGAAACAGTTATTTGAACATTATTATTCAGTCAGATAATGGGTTTTGATTGCTTGAATATGTCCTTTTTAATAGTGCTTAACATATATTCCATCTGCTTTTATAAATTATTTAATGTTAAAAATCTTGTATTATGGGTGGCTAGGCATGGGCAGGGATGGAGCCAGGCAAAATCTGGCCCTTCGTGTCATTGGCACATGTGCCCTTAGACATTTTAAAAAAACGTTCATTGCCTTACTAACCCTCAGCAATTTCTGTCCTCAGTGACCAACATTCATTGTTTAACCTGAACCTCAGTTGTTAGTCCACATGGTCACCTGGCGGATGTTCTGTACCTTCCCCCTTTTCAGGTCCAGCGGTTGTCCTGCTACCTCTGAGCCACTCTTGACTGAAGTCAGTCATCTTTCTCCTTTGTTACATTGCACAGTGAGGAATACTGATATTGTCTAAACATCTATCTGCTTAAATGAACTCAGCAGTCTCTTCGTCTCTTAGATTTTGACTCTTTGGTTCAACCTACATTCCACGAACCTTTCAGGGGTATATTCCCTGGGCTGGCTTAGTTATTCTCCTTTGGGAGCTCTGCCATGTCTGTTCATGGATTGCATTTCCTTGGCCCCTGCTTCTGTTAACACAACCGCTCTTGGTTGATCTTGGGGACAAAGGAAAGCTGTGTGCTTTGTCTTGATATTTTCCCCCAATCTTTTGCTAGACTATGACTCCTATCTATTCCTCTACTTCGTTGTTTAGATTTTGAATTCAAAAGCCAAGAAGTGACTGCTTTTTTCTTTGTTTTCTTCTGTCACATTCTTTCTCTGAAACAATTAGAGGGGAACAGCCCAGCTGAGTGAACAGTGGGTAAGCCAAAGACATGGTATGAGACCACTTGGGGTGCGTGGGTGGGTTCATGCTGGCTAATATCTTAACATTATTATTCCATCACTCTATTAAATGTCAACTTTTATTTAAAAATAAGAGTTATAAGTAGTCCAATTGTGTAATTTCCATTTCAATGTCTCATGCTCTCCATGCTTTCAGAGAGGGGTTAGTAAGAATTCAAAGGGAAAATAAAGGTAGTAAGGTAGCAGAACAGACACAAGAGAACTTTTAATTCTTGGATTTTCTCATATTCTGTTTCTGAGATATTTTGTGCTTTGGTATGTGAATATTTGTAGCATTAATGTAATATATACCCACACTCTCTGAAGAAATAATTAAAAAGTACATAAAGTGAATTATAATCCTTGTTTGGTGAATTTTACTCTCAACTGCACCACTCTTCCAACGCGCTCACACACACACAAACACACATGTGTACATGCTCACACATGTATACTTGCCCACACACAAGCACGTATACACACTTATACATAGATACAGAGACACTTATGCTAGAGAGTCATTTGAGCTTGCAAACTTCTCTTTGCCAGTACAAAAGTAACTTAACTATTTGTTCAATAATGGTTTGTTTTCAAAGGTGTTTGGGATTGGTGGTTGAAGAGAAGAAAATCAGAGGAACAAACAAAAATTAAAGACTTGCTTGAAAACAGATCTAATTCCTACCTTCCCTCTCATGGTAGAAGACTGGATTCCTCTTAGCTGCTAAAGGTTGTTTAAATACAGAACTTTTCAGACCTAACTGTGCATCAGACTCACCAGGGGATTATTAGCGAATGCTGATTCCCTGAGGCCAGGCCCAGAGGTTCTTACTTAGGAAATCTGGAGGCAGGGATCAAGCAATGTAGGATTTTTGCGAACACCCCACAAGTCTAATGTGGAGCCAGAACTGGGTCCTCTACCAGACTGGCTCCTTTTGGAGAGACTTTAAGGGGCTTTACAAATAGGAATCACAAACAAAGAACACAGTTGCACCTGAGAGAGGTGCAGCCTGAGACTACAAACAGCTGCACTATTCACTCCAGGTGTACCTTTCCCTCTGTCCATCACACCTTTGCAAAAACCAGCAAACAACTGTAATCACCATAGAGAAGTTCACAGGAAGATTGACACCATAGATGTGTTTTTCTTTTTGCTCATGTGCTAATTTTCTTTTCACATTTATAAACAGCGACTGGTTTACATTTTTGGCAAGGTTGTGCTTCTGAGTTAATATGCATTGTGAGTGCCAGTTAAGCAAAGTTTTCCCAAGAACTTTCACATTGTTTGTGGTTTAGAGGTCACTCATAATGGCTTAAAGAGTTTAGCTGGAGTTTTGATTTTGCATTTTTTTTTTTTTTGCTTTTCCTGCAGAGAGCTATTATTTTTTTCTTAATTAATTAAATATGTTTCTCCAAGAAGGTACAAGCTGTACCATGAACAATTCTGCCTCTGATTTAAGCTGTACGTGTCTACATTTTAAAGATTTAGGGGGAAATGAACAATAAAGTAGAGTCCACCAATATTGGTATGGAAAAGGGGCAAGGAAGTTGATGTAGAGAGAATCCATGGAAAATTTAGATGCCATCAAGTATGTGTGATGTTTGACCTTGGAGGTCTCCATAGAACCTCATGTTTTCAAAAGTATAGGAATATTTGGTATGGTTATAGCTCTAGTAAATGCATGATCTGAGGAGCTAGGAAAAGTTGAATTTAAAATACCTATTCCATTATCTCCATAAATTATCAAAATATTGTGGAAATTTCATTATTCTGACATAGAACACCCTTTCTGAGATAAATTTTCTCTTAACTACCCCTAAAATATATGACTTTGGGTTTGGAAAGTCAAAATAACAAAAAATAGATCAAATAAGGCTGGTTGGAAAGTGGAATTAGTAAAATTCAGAATGATCCTGTCTTCATTTCAGAAAGACATTGTAGACTGCAAGAGGATTATAGGAACTTAAACATCTAGAGTAAATGACAGTATATTTGAGTTTTTATAATCTCACAGTTCAAATCCCACAACCTAACATCATTGACATTCTAGTTGATTCCATAAAGCTTAATTTAAGTCAAAGGGAAAATAGCTTTTGAAATTGACCTAAGCTAAAAGGTAACCCCCATATTTGCTAATTGTTTCTGGTCTGAATTTTTATTGCTTTTGGTTAAAGCCATTGTAGAATTTGCATGGTAGGAAGGAGCTATAACCTGGTCTCTAAAATAACTCATGAAATATGTAACAAAATAGTTTATGAAAATTAAAGTAGAACAAAGTGTAAGTAAGATATCAAATGTCAGAATTGGTGGTGTTTTAGAGATGTTATCCTAAAATAACTTCTTAATGATATTTTTTCTTTCATAATATAGAAAGTATCTGATATTTAGCAATACTCTGTACAATGATCCAGACATTGAAATCAACAAAGTATAAGAGTATAATAAGATAAAGAATATGAACATTAATTAAATCCCAGGTCTTGACTCACAGGAATAATTGCTCACTTGTTTAAGATACTGATGTCAGATGAATCATCCCACTAAAAACCATAATGTTTGCGAGTTGCAGTTGCTCCACATCCTTACCAACTTTTGGTATTGTCAATCTTTATAATTTTAGACATTCTAGTAGAAGTATAATGACATCTCAGCATGGTTTTAATTTGCATTTCCTTGATGACTAATGATGTTAACATTTATTCATGTGCTTTTTGCCATCTGTTTATCTTCTTTGTAGAAATGTCTGTTCAAATCTTTGCCCATGTTTTTATTGGGTGTTTGAGTTCTTATCATCAAGTTGTAAAAGTTATTTATATATTCAGATGCAAGTCCTTTTTCACGTATGTATATTGTAAATATTTTCTCCCAGTCTGTTGCTTGCCTTTTCATTTCCTAGTGCTGCCTTTAGAAGAACAGAAATTTTAAATTTTGATGAAGTCCTATATATAAAAATTTTTCATTTATGGTTTGTGCTTTTTGTGTCCTAAGATTATTTTTTTTAGTATTCTAAGGTTGAAAAGATTTTCTTCTAGAATCTTTATGGTTCAAACCACTTTGGAAGATTTTTTAACTTTTGTAAATCCAAACATCCACTTAATATACAACCCAGAAATTCCACTGGTAGATATTTACCCAAGGGATATGAAAGCATATGTTTATAGAAAAAGTTGAATACAAGTACCTATAACATCTTTGTCTACAATCCCCAAATGGAAACTGCTCGAATATGTAAATAGATTAAGAATGTGATCTATGCATACAATGTGGTATACAAAGCAAATACAAAGGAGTAAACTACTAATATGTATTAACAAAATGAAATAACCTTAAAACATTATACTAAGTGAAAGGAGTCAGATACAAGACAGCACAACCTGTGAGATTCCATTTATATGAATTCCAGTTTCTGGAATAGAAAACACATTAGTGGTTGCCTGTTTGTACATGTGTGGGAGGATTTGACTGGCTAGAGGCACATGGGAAGTTTTTGGAATGAATGACTTGTTTGCTGTATCTTGATTGTGGAGTGGTTATATGGTATGTGTTCTTGTCAAAATTCACCAAAATTTCCACATGTTAAATGCACTTTAAGATATGCCAAAATCAGGGAACTTTGATTAAAGCTGATTTAAAAACGACAGCAGAGTTAGCCAATAATTATGTAATTGTTGAAAACCAATATTGACTATTTTTTTAAATGTGTGCATTATTGGTAACATTTCTAGCTCTGAAACCTCCAGATCATAACCTTATATTTACAGTTTAAAATAAGATATTTACCCTAATGAAAATGTGAAAAACACAGAAAACATGGAAGAGTAAAACTATTACTTTGTCTTAATTCCTAAACCCAACTTTTTTCTATAGTTTGTATTTTTAGTTTTCACAGTTACAGTCACACTCTTTGCTTGACCTTTATACATCTCTTTAACATGTCATTGTTTTGGTCATTTAAGAATTTCCCCAATTCTATAGTTTTTATAAATGGATTTTAACAGTTAAGTAATATTCACAGAAATATACAACACAAATTATTTCAAAATAGTTCCTACTTTTGAACATTTTTCTTTCTTGTTTGCTTTTGAATGGGTTCCCTAATACGATAATGATTAGCATACACCATTTTCCCACTAAGCATTATTTACTGAGGATTGTTTCTTAAACACCTTGATCAAAGGTAATACAGTTAATGTTATCCTTTGTAACCAAAAGATTAAAACCTACCCTGTCTATGTGGCCTTCCCCTTAGGTTTCCACTCTAGAAAATTTTCTTCTTACTTTCTAGCAAATTATTATTTTTTTGAGCCAGGGAACTAAGGAGAAAAAGGATTTTCACCTACTCTTCCGAATGTACTGCGTTGCCTGAATTAGCCTCATCTATCTGTCAAAGTGCCCAGAAACCATGATGATAGGAGCTGTGGAAATAGATATCTAGCATATGGGAACCTGCTTATAATTTCTTGCTCACAGCATTTATCCCACATACAGCATTTATCTTTAAAAGAGCAAGACTAATGAACCCGTATGTATTGTTTTCTACTTATAGCATATCCTCATTTGAAAGACATCACATGGAAAATAAAGCTCTGTTAATGAGTAAAAAATTGCAGTGTTCTGAACTGAGTAGTGACATAGTCAGTTGCTGTAATGCTTGCTTTTGCCACTGACCTTATTGTGTCATTTTTTTATAACTCAGAAAGACAACTTATTTGTAAAATATTGTGTTGATTTTTGATCTAGAGTACTATGCAAGCCTGCCTTTTAGTAAAAATTAATCTTGCTTCAAGAAAGTTGGGATGGGTCAAGCAGATGAGTAGGGAGATATACTTGGGAGATGGGGGGAGTTGTTTTTGCACTGACAAAGGTTTCATGACAGTAGTCCCAGACGTGTTGAAGTCTTTTTGTGAATTCCAATTATGGATGATTTACAAAAATTCAGATTATGATTGACTCATGCAGGAATACATCTGTTACTAAGTGATAGGCAATGGAAGGTAGTGCTTAAACTCTGCTGTTTAAAAGTGGTTAAACTCTGCCGTGTGTTTGTGGGCAAGTCACAAGGCCCAAGCCTAGTTTCATCCTTTGTAAAGTGAATAATGAGGCAGCTTGCTAGTAGATTGTCATCAAGTGGGGTGAGATAATGTGGGTAAAGTGTGTACCCCACACATCGTGGCTGCTCAGCCATACATCACTGTGCCTATCTATGTAGGAAAAGCATTGCCAAAGGACAGTTCCAACATTGTTCCCACAATTCTACACAATTCATCTCACTTCCTATTCTTTGAACTCTTCTCACTGGACAACTACCTCTGTCCTCCTTTCTCCCTCATTTTTAAGTCTTCACAGAATTCCCTTGGGTGGTCAGCCACCTTACAGGCTCATTCTTATAAATATCCGCTTTATAAGTTGGTCTGTACTCTGACTAATCTCTGAAGACCTGGCTGCTCAACAGACCTCCCTTTTGGAGAGGTGCTCCACCCCCACCTCTTATCAGTACCTAAAGGAGATGTGATTGTCCGCCATACTGGTCTGAGATGAACAGTCCTCTCCTGCCTAAAAAAACTGAGACCTTGAGGCTTGGTCCTGGTCCTTCTAGATACACGGTCATTTTCTTCTTGTGATTATTCTTTATGGATTTCCTCCTAGCCACTTATCTTCTTCCATAAAATTTTCGCATCAGTTTCTTCATTTCCTACTACACAGCTTTCATCATGCTTGGGAACTTGCTTCTCACATTATTCCCTTCTCCTTGAAGTGAACTTTTCCTCTCCACCTACTTCATAATCTCAAATGTGTCGATCTCTTTCTCCAGCCACCACTTCCCATTGTTCTGTAATTTCTATTTCATGATGTTCCATCTGCTGAACCCATTGCTTATTCATAATCCTTCAATTCATTTCTGAGGGTGGAATCTAGCCTTTGTCATGTTTAGACAGACTAGAAACTATCAGAGTCTTCCCCTTTTGATGGTGAATTCCAGATTTGGGGGTTTCTGGAACTAGTAAAATTTTAAAAGTGGGAGAGCAATACTGAGCAATTAACTTTTTTTTTTAACCAAATATGAATACCAAGAAAGCAACTATTAGAAAAAGTATTTTTTATGACATAAGAATAGGGAAAACATAATCTCAGAATCTATAAGTTTAATATACAAGTTATATAGAATATGGAAATCTCACTGTCTTTTATTCTTTTGCATTTTGCTGTACTGTGTACCAAAGAAAACTTAGAGACTTGTTTTAGCATATGGGAATCAATGTTCCATCAGACAGCTTTATAGAACTGTAATGTGTGAATCAGAGTACTAAATTGTATATTCCTTTGCTGTCTATTTTCCTATTTTTGCCATTCCTGAATTCTTTTTTTTTTTATTTAAAAGATTTATTTATTTATACATACAAGCTGGGGCACAGGCCAGAGGTGGGGGTGGCAAGAGGGTTCACCAGAGACAGAGCGGGGAGCAGAACAGGCAGATCACGGAAATACCCTGCTGAGGGGAGCAGCGGGCGAGGCAGGAGAGGTCTGCGACGCCATGTGGGAATCTCCCCTGCAGGGCATCGAACTCGCGTCTCCGCTGCCGACAGCTCCACAGCGCAGCGCTCAACCGCTGCGCCACCAGGGGGGCCCCCATTCCTGAATTCTTGACAAAGTTTAGATTATGTCTTTTTATTTTGCTTCACTTAATGGGACCAACAGGCTCTCTGAAACCAGGGTGAGGAAGCAGTGATAATGGTTTGGACATCTCTAGAAAGATGAAAAATTCAGGGTAGAGAATTCAGGAAGAAGGTATCGAATGAGGTACTTGAGCTATCTTCCATACTACCTATTAGATTTATGGTTTAATTTCCATAAGGGAGCTAGCTGGAGCTTTTGCTAACAGAGCTTCCTCACATTTCTGGAAATGTCTCCTTGGAATCCCTGAAAAGTAGACAGGATTTCCTGAAACACCACTTCCTCTCCTCACAGAGGAGCACTGAGAGCATGGAAAGCAGGCTCCATAGGAGTGCTGGAGAGGGGGCTGGCCTGGGTTCTCTTTGGCATTGACCCTAGTGTGCAGCTTGGTCTCTTACTTGAGTCCCCTGCGGACACACCTCTCAGATGAGGAGTCAAGAGTTGGCACACCATCAAGCAGATGAAAAGCTGACAGAAGTGCCAGGGGAAGGACCAGCTTGTGTGAGAGCAGTGGGTTAAGGACTCAAGGTCATAGGCAGGAGTGATGTATGAAGGGGCAAAGGAGAGGAGAAGGAGGAGAAGGAAGCAGGCCTTCACCAGGCCGTCTCTGTGTGTATGAGCCAAGGAGAGCAAGTGTGTCTGGTGTTAGGAAAGCCACCTCTTGCCTAAACCACTGCCAATTTAGCTAAAAGACAGGGCGAGGCTGTCGTTGGGGCCTTTGCCTTGTTTTGTTCATCAATTTCCTATATCGGTTAGATGGAACTGTGTTGAGGTTGCCTGTAAAACTAATTTCCATTGGGTTCTTTCCAGGCCAGCTCAATGTGGATATATTAAGAAAACCCTAAATACAGGTCTCTATCTAGAGACAGCATTTAAGAGCCTATTGAGATGAACGCTGTGGAATCGGGCAAACAAACAAATCAAAAAAGATAAAAATAAGCAGAGAAAAGCGAGTGACGCTTTGGGAATTGTAACTAATTTGTGGACCAGGCATTCTGTTTCTGCAGCCGGTGCAGTGCGCTCTGACAAGGCTGAGTAAAAGTGGTTTTGGCTTGCCCTGCTGAGGCGGTTAACAGCATCATGCTGAGGTGGACTGAAACTTCAAGAGCACCCAGTGACATATGTATTTCGTCACCAGTCTGCCCACACCTGCATCTATCGGAGCCGATGCAATAAATATATATATATATATATATATTTTTTTTTTTTTAACTTCACACCATGGTGTCTGATTTATAATTTCCCGTGGGCAATATTTTTTTACAGCGACTGGCAGGATTTTTTGTTCTTCATTAGGCCTTTTATTAACCCACTGCCAGAGCTCTGTCTCTAACCACTCCCAGTGTTTCAGTGATCATATTATCAGTAATAGCATATTTCCTCTGGGAGATATGAATACAGTCTATTGCAGGTGGAGGCTGGAGGAGGCGGGGATGGAGTGAAGGATGTTCACATTTCTGTTCTTGCTGCGCCTTCAGACTCTCCCCACCGAACTTGCAGATGTTGCTGACTAGAGACTTTGATGGTTCCTTAACTTCATTATTATGTGTAAGAGCAGCAAGTGTATCTGTTCAGAAAGTTTCCTAAGCCTATGACTCCTTCAAAAGTATCCATCTGGGGGTGCAAAATTCCTGAGGTTTCCTTGAGATATTTGTCTTCACTAAAAAAGAAAATCTAGATGGTCTAAGAACATGGCCACTTGAAAAAAGCCATTCCATGGGGAGGTTGTGGTGGGAAGGGGGTGGGCTTTTCTGTCCGGATGAAGAACTCAGATTAAAGGAAGTACGGAAGCCTAAAGCTTAATTATTATCATCACTCTTCACCCATTTAGAGAGAAAGAAACTGTTCCAATTATAGGGTCAGTCGAATACTTATGAGAGATCTGCTGGTCTCTTTCCCTACCTTTAGTCAGGACCACATAGCAAAATACTTTATTCTGGAGAGAATAGGCTTCATTTTCGAAAAGATTTTCAGATGAGAAAGTCCCTTACCTTTGCCTGTCCTCCCATTTAAGTCCCTAAACACCATCTTCTTATCTCAGCATGAATATTTACAAGCAGAGTGTACTTAAACAAGTCACTTAATCTCTTCGAACCTTGTTTGTCAAATTTGAATTCTAATAATGACCCGTAGAACTCATTTTATTGTTGAAGATCAAAGCAAACAACCCACTTAAAAGGATTTTCCAACTGTGAAGTACTGCACAATGATAAGCTCCTATAATATTAAACATAATTCCTATTCCTGTAGTGCCTCTTAAAACAAAAACAATCAACAAAATGTATCAAACACCTTACTAGAGATGGAAAACCCCACTAGCCACCCCCCTCTTTTCACCTAATACTGAATAATATGATGGAAGGGAGTCAAAGAATACACATTCTGTAATTAAGTTTTAAAATACTGGTTTCTGGTACTAGGTTATTCTTTTGATGCTTTGACTCCAGTTTCCATGCCATCTGAATTATATTCCAAATGGATGAGGAAAGTAATATTTTCTGGGACTGTGACGATTTCTGTACATTGCATTTATCTATCCAGATCTTCTTTTGGTGAGTTAGCCTGAGAAGTGGAATGAGAAGTGTCTCCCAAAGTATCTGTGTCTTTTACTAACATTGTGAGGTCTCATCTTCTACATAATTCAATTTTACATAAATTTTTCTTACTGAGACTGCCCAGAAAAAAATATTATTCAAAATTGAAGAGTATTGGTTTGGATAGTATTTTTCCATAACTCCTTCCCTCAACAGATTGTCTGCTGGACTTTGGCAGAGGCATTGCGTCCATGGTCTGGGCAATGCTCTGATAAGTATCCAGAAAAGCAGTACTTAAAAAGGAGTTACTTGTTGCAAAAGTAAGAAGAGATGGAAGAAAACAATCAGGAAGTGGGAAAGGAATTTTCCTTCTCTGGTTCCTGGTTGGCTGGGCTTTGAATGCAGTGACCGCATGATCTGGGATGGTTGTGTGAACATCAGCAACAACTTTCAACTTTCATCTGAATGGAGAGTGAGCTCCTGGAACTGGTCAATTGATCTGTTTTCTCTACTACCTTCTAGTGGTTCAGGATATCTAGTTTGGTCAAAACTAGCACAATGGTGCCAAAGAGGAAAGGGAATTCCCAAAAGACTACTTAGACCTCAAATGGCCATCCTCTTCATCATTGGAGATGAGCTGAAAGGCATTTCTCCTGGAATCATTATATTTAATGATAAAAAATGAATGCAGACTTAGCAACAATTCTTAGATTCTTGCCTTTTTCTCAAAAGGCAGCTCTGTCATGAGATCATTAACCAAACAACAAAAGGTGACAGATTTCAAAGGAGAAATAGTGAGAATTCCCAAGAACACTTTCGAGAGTACGGTTTGTTTGTCATCCTATCAAAACTTTTTGAGCACAGACATGATGCCAATCCCTTTCTCATGCATTCTCTCATTTAATTCTCACAAGTGTATGAGGTAGGCGCCATTATCCTCCTCAGGGTTTAGAGGCTCAAGCGGCTGAATAACTTGTTCAAGGCAAGGTGAACAGTAGCTGGTAGTCAGGATTTGACTAATTTCTGTGGCTTTTTGAAGCTTTCTCTCTTGATCAGAGAGAAAGAGTTAAATTACAGAAAACAAAGTGAGAAGCTGAAACCAGCTCTGCTGACCAGGTAGTTGCTTCATAACCTTCAGGAGTTTCAGACTCACTACCAGACCCTCCCATGTCTCCAAATATTGTTTGTGTCACTCAGGACTAAAATGTATTTTGCCTCTGGCTGTCGTTTGCCACTCGGGCCACAAGGTGGCTCAGTGTAGAGTGACCTCCTCTCTGAGTGAGAATTCCCAGAGGGTAGAAGAGTTGTGGAGCAAATTGCTGCTTCCTGGGCTATAGGATTTTACTGGCACTAGCTCACCCAGCGCTGTCTTAAGGAACAAAGAGGGGCACACCTCAGTGGCAAGCTTGGAGTTGTGCCCCTCAGACATACAAAGGCAGACTCATTGGAAGCTACCTCAAATTTCAGATGGGAGTCTTTGTCAGCTCCTTTAGTTTTAAGAGCCCAAATGCTTATTGGTAAGTCATACTTCAAATGCGGAAATTAAATCCCAGAAAGAACTGATAAAATTTCAAGCAAAGAAGTTTGTGGCTTGATTAAAAAATACCACACACTAAAAAACACCACACACACACACACACACATACACACACACGCATATACGCACACACCAACAACTGGCTGCCAGCAGAGAACACCTGGGTAGATGAAAAACCCCTCAAGCAATAGATGATGGAGTTTGTAAAGAATGTTAAGGTTTGCCAAATTGCCATCAAACTCCCCCCTCCCCCATCCCCCCCATCCCTCACCTTCCACCTTTGGAAGATGAATTTTTTTCAGAGAGAAAATTCTGTTCAGGTTGTGGAAGGCTACCATGGGGTTTGCCCGTCACTGAGCTTGAAATGAACTTTTTCACCCCGTTTAAATATTTAAAAACAGAAAAATCTCCTGATACAGGCAAATAGGTCATGGAGAGCCAAAAAATATATCTGAGAATACATCTGCCTCTGCAATCAGGACTCCTGATCAGACCCTGTTCATTTTGATTTGCTTTGCTGCTCAAAAGTGACTTGCCCAAACTGGAGCTCAGGAATAACTTGCATGCCCAGGGCCCCAGGGAAGGGAGACCCCTCCAGGGAAAATGAAATGAGTGTTCTGCCATCAGATGGATGTCTTTAGACTTATTGTGGTCATCTTCCCCTGGAAGGAGGGACAGATGGATGTAATCCATGCATACCAGGAGCAGTGATTAATAATACATAAGCTATTAATAGAAGAGGATATGGGCATAAAGGTTGAGAAAGAAGGCAGTGGAATCAGATACTTTTCACCCATTTGATAATTAGGCCATGAACTGATCCTGGTGCTGAGACCAGATTTTTTCATCTGTTTATCATTTTTATTTTCTCTTTATGAAAGAATAATCCATGGACCGTGGGTTCCTTCCTGTAAGCCTACATTTTGTTTGGTTTGCTGTAAGATATTGCTGTTCAGAGTGAGAGAATTTGAGACTGAAAAAATGACTGAAAGAGGATAACTGAAACTTTGAATTCATCATCACTCTCCTCTCAAGATTACCACCCACCTTTCCTGAGGGCCCTTGACCCTCAGGAATGTGGGCCCAAATTGATTGATTGTGCTATTGGTAGTAGGCTTGGGAAAGTCTTTGCCTATTTTGTATACTGAGAAGAAGACAGGCAGAAGAGAGAGGGAGAGAGATACTAGCAGAAATGAGAAAAGCAAAATGTTACAAATTTTTCCTTCTCCCATCTCAAGTCATCAAATTCCAGGTGATGCCATTGTAGACTCATAATAAAGTGATGTGTGGATTTGCATGAGTTAGCTTAAGTCAGTTTCTGCTGCTTGCTATCAAAGGTTTTTTTTTTTAAGGTTTATTTATTTATGCATACAAGAGCTGGGGTATAGGCCAGAGGTTCAGGTGCGGGGGTGGGTGGGAGGATTCACCAGAGACAGAGTGCGGAGTAGAACAAGTGGATCTACTGAAATTCACTACTGAGGGAGCAGTGGGTGAGACAGGAGAGGTCTGCTGCGCCATGTGGGTCAGCTCCCTGGGTAGGGATCGAACTTATGCTGCAGTGGCTGCAGATAGCTTCATAGTGCTGAGACTTGACCCCTTGCACCACCAGGGAATCACCACCACCAAAGGTTTTTAATAAACACCTATTTCTGTGTATCTCTTTTACTCAAGGGTTGGCAAGAGGTTCACAACATTAAGGTGTGTAGGAGAATGAATGGACAACAAGAAGCGAAAAAGTATCAATCTTGCAAATATTCAACAATGTCCATTTTGTATCTCTCACACTGATCTGCAGAAGTCACCAGATAAAGCATTTCTATAAGCTTGTTTGTAGTGTTGGAGAAATTGAATCCAAAGCTCCCTTTCACCTAGGCATCCTCTTGTTACAAGGAAGATTCCAAGGCCCTGCTCCCCATGAAATCAGGCTCGCTAAAGGCAGTTTCCAGAATCTGCATTTTAACCAATGCCACAGATGACTTTTAAAATTTTTTAAGAATTGGAGTGACATGATATGAGCTTTGACTGAAAAGCATTATACTACATTATGTTAACCACCAGAAGTCTAACTTCCATCCCTTCCCAAGCAATTGACTCCCTTTATTCCCCCTGAATCCCATTCCCTTCTGGTAATCCCCAACACAGATGATTCTTACACAGAAGAACTTGGACACTAAAAGGTGAAGGAATTCATAGAGTCCAAACTTCTGTAACTGTGCCTGGGAAAATGAACGTGCTCCATCCCTGCTCCTCATAATGAAGTATGAGACCTTCAGCTTTTATTGGCAGAAAGAGCAAATCTTTCTTTGTGCCTGATTGGTCCAACCTTCCAGGGTCACTTCTTGGGCTTTTCCTTGTTTGTCTTCCCAGCTGGGACTCCCCAGTTGGGGCTCTTAGGTTAGTGGTTTTTT
Source organism: Scalopus aquaticus (assembly GCA_004024925.1). NCBI lineage: Eukaryota > Metazoa > Chordata > Mammalia > Eulipotyphla > Talpidae > Scalopus > Scalopus aquaticus. The sequence goes on along the minus strand of PVIJ01000458.1, from coordinate 178,947 downwards.
GGAGTTACAACTCTAACTTCCTTTGCAGGGGTTTCATCTGTGCAGTTTTGCTTGCGACAATAGAGAAAGTTAGTTTGTAGCTTCCCTGGGGCCATTGACAAGATTTGGTGTAAGTTTTGTTTAAGCACTTTAAAGCATCCCTGGCACAGAACCAAAACATGGGCGCTTAAAAAAGGGGGGCAAATCAATGGTTCAATCAATACGGTGAATAGATGACTCCATTAGCTACTTCCCGGTCTCTAGGATCTGAACGATGGTATCTGCATTTTCTCTGTTGCAGAATTTTGATGGAATTGGGGGAAGCTGTTACTGCCTCTTTTGAAGCTGCCTCATCTTATCTCGATGGCTAGTTTTGGACTTTTTCACACTTGAGACACGAGAGACTTTAAGAGCCTCTTGGATCAACAAGTCTGTTTTCCTTCCCTAGCCCTCCCAAGAGTTTAAGACTTCTCCTGAGAGAAAATTCAATTGCCTCAACCTACTCCTTACCCAGTCACTTCACTTAGTGGATTCATTCCTTTGCTAGGCTGCCTCACACACTGACCCTGAGTTTTTTTCCTCAAGTGCCTTGTTTAGCCACATTGTATGACTCGACTCTACTCTTGACTGAGGCTTCCAGGTCAAACTGTTATTTTCCAAAGAGAGCTTCCCAAAGTGAATACTTCTCAGGTAATTCTGGAAACTGGAGAGGGAATGATTAGGGGGTACAAAGGGGCACAAGTTGTTGTGCTTCCATATTGAAAAATAATGGTTTTACATAGAACCATAGAACACAAGCACTCTCCAAAGATATTTCTACAAAACATTTATTCTAATAGAAGTAGCACTGCTGGGAAAGGTTCCCTGGTGCAAGGTTACAGAAAGAATTTTCTAAACCCCAACCAAACAGAGAAGGGCGTTTTCAGAAATGTCCTCTTCTGTCAGAGAGAGGATAGGTACCTGCAATGAGTTCTGTGTCAATGTCTGTTTTTTGCTAACCACTCAGTAAATTCTAGCTGAGAGCTTATACTAAGGTGTTGTTCTAACAACAAAAGTGGGACCTGTTCAGCAGCTTGCATTTCTGGTTTACAGGAGAATGAGTTCCTAGTTTTAGTGACTTTGCCTTTATTAGAGGTTATTATGATGTAAAGGAATTTTCAGTCCATAAGGATTTATGGAAGGGTAATAACTGACTTTTGTCCTTTAGATTTCTAAATAAACATAAAATATGAGATTTCTAAAAAACCTGTCCTCTCAATTTTCCTGTATATTATAGACTTGAGCGAGGCCCTAGTGGGGCTTATGATCTAGTCACCAAGTTGGACATAAAAAGGTAACCTAGGGAAAATAGACTAATATATAAGATGGTGTTTAGATAAGGCACTGTGCATGTAATGAGGAAGCTGAAGAAAACTGAAGAGTTACAAAAAAGTGGGACTTAAAACTATCTAGGATAGAGGTTTTGCTAATATCAATAATAGGAGATGTAATTAGAATGCTAAATTGATGCAACATGGTGGGAAGAATATTTTGCTAGTGAAAAGTTTTCATTTCATTTTGTAGGCTACTGTTGGACATTTATTTAAGTTTTACTACTGGCTTTCCTGACTATACAGGTAATAGTGGAATCATACATCTTTCTAATGGAAAAAGATAGATGTGTGACATTTAATCCAACAGTACAAAGTTTGTATTATTTGAGATATAATGACTAACACTACAGACTACTTATTTTCAGCAGTAGTTTTGCTCATGTGGACCAGGTCTAAATTATCTTCAATGAAAGCCAAGGCCATGCTCTTGACCTGTGACTTTGGGAAGACTGTTCTGAGAATCCACTTTAATGAGTTTCAGACATAGAGTTTTTGGATGATTTCATTTGATACTGAAATTTAAAGGTTCACACATCTCTTAACCTGACCTTCCCAAACAACAGTTGCCTCACTAAATGTTTACAGCTTCTGCAACTGTGTAGTAGTCTCAAGGAAACAGTTTGGCAATAACCAAACAAAAAGTTAGCCACAGTCAGCCCATTGGCCTAGTATTTCCATGTCTAGAAATCTATGTAATCCATGCTAGAGAGAATCTGAAATATACAAAGATGTTCATTTTAGTATTATCTATAATGGTAAAACAGAAAAAAACAAATGTCTAATTCTAAACCCATTAGATATTACATACATAAAATACCATAAAGTCATTGACCTGGTAACAAATAACTGGTATGAGGCTTATGATATTAAATAATAAGCAAGAGGCATGTGAAATTTAGAAGTCTTCTTTGTGTTAGTAATTGTGCACTGTTATTAAATATTTTTTTTAATTACTACATACAGTGTTATGTAAAATATGGAAAATGTGCATGGAAAATCTATTCGAGTGCTAATGACTATAGCATTCCTACACGGAGTGATAATTAACATGGCATAATTATTTTACAAATTTTCCACAAAAATAGATTAGAAATTAATAATAAGAAAAAAGCCTATATCATTATCAAGAGAAAATTTTACCATTAAAGCTTAAATTTGGTCCTTTCTTCTCTCAATGACTTAAGGGCAATGATGAATTTTAAACATCACACAAAATAGGAGGCAAAGTTGTCAGAAGTGAGAGGAACTGCTTTGAAATTTTCACTCATGAAAGATCTCACCCTTCTTAGGTGGAGGATGGTAGTAAGTGTGCCTCAAGAAGGTCCAAAACTGCTTAACACACTGAATTCTTTTTAAATTTTATTTTTTAAGTTGTATCAATTTTAACTTAATGTAATGTTGGTTGATAGCACTGTATATGACTGAGAGTACATATTCACAACTCTTCAGAGGTATGTGGCCACACAATACCTACCACCTACATACCCATAATCCTCTACCATAGTCTTTTGGGCCCCTTCCCTCTTTTGCTCCCCATTCCTTACTCTCCCACTTTGGTGGCCTTAATACTGCAATGGGATTTCTTGGGTTTGTTTTGATTTAATTTTGTTTGTTCTTTTGTTCTATTTCTTTACATTCCACATGAGTGGTGTTTGTCTTTCTCTTTCAAACTTATTTTGTGTAGCATAATCCCGCCAGTTCCATTCATATTGTCATAAATAGCACAAGATTTCATCTTTTTACAGCTGAATAGTATTCCCTTTTGTACATATAACATTTTATGTACACAACTTTATCCATTCATCTGTTGTTGGATACATACGTTGTTTTCACAACTTGGCTATGGTAAATAGGCTGCAATGAACATAGGAGTAGATGGAGGTGCAGGCCGGCTCCATGCCACCCCATGTCCATTCCAGCCCAAGCACACATCTGCCTTCATTAGTGTTTTTGCACTCTTTGGGTAGATATATTTGAGTGGAATTGCTGGATGATATGATAGGTCTATTTTCAGTATTTTGAGAAAACTCCACACTAAAACACTGAATTCTCTTAAGAGGGCTGATAAAAGTAACTCAAGAGGAGTCGTCCAGAATAATCTGGAGACAGGCTGCCTGGGTTCAAATCCTAGCTCTACTGTTTTCTGTCTGTTTGAACTTGAGCAAGGGAGTGTTGCATCACTGCCTCATCCTTACGGACTTGTTGTGTGGCTAGAGCATCTAACCGTAAATTACTTTAAACAGCAGCTCACTCTCTGTGAGAACTCAATGTCAGCTATTATTAAAAAGCCATTTTCAGGCTTGATTATAATTCCTGTGTTGGACCCCATGGTTCCTTGAGCCCTAGGCTGCCTCTGGTCCCTGTTATGTTCTTTCAATGTTTCAGTTAAGTACACAAAGGAACCTCACATCAAAGTCGTTCTAGCTTCTTTCTAGAAAGGAAAAATCAGGTTCAAAATCACTCACTCTTAGGCATAGATGTCTTTATAAAGCAAGGGCATCTTGCTTATACGGATGATTGGTTCAATGATAGGAGGGTAACTCTAATGAATTAATTCGCTAATTATCCATCCTGGTTCCATTAAACAACTGGTCTTTAGTAAGGATGTCGGTGTATTATTCATAGGAACAACAAACGCCAAGGAAAAGGAAGATACCTATGGGACATAAAGGCCACCAAAGCAGTAAATCTCAGCTCAGAGCTGAGTTTGGCCTCAATATGAACAGTTACCCAACAAGAAGAGAGTGCAGGACACTGCACCTCTCTATTTTGTGGGGAACATATAGCAGTCTATTGAGAAAAATATCCAAATAATCTCCCAATAGAATCCCAGCACTTTGAGTTTTTGAAGAAAACTATAGCTGCACCACTAACTACTGACAAATAAAATAGTGCTGCAATGCCATGTACTTCTCAGATTTTCAACAGTTATTATACTGAGATGTTTTCTTTACAAGAGTCCAAGGGAGTTTAGAAATCAGGTCCCCCACTCGCCTGAAATGGAATCTTTTTGAAAAGCGCGTCATACATTAATTCTATTGAAATATATGCTTCACTTGTTAGTGAAACGAAACAGTTTGAATTCACTAAGGTCGCAGTAAACCAGGCCTTTGCTCTGAAGTTAAAGGCTCTAAATAGATCAAAACATTCTTTGGAATGCCCTTGAGTGATCCATTTATTGCACTTAACTTTCTCATTACTTAAATGCAAAAGACTAAAGTTGAAGAGGCCAAAACATACATTTGGAAATTTCAGAAAACATAATAGGCTGAGAGAGATAATGTAATACTTCTCCATGAAGAGGAGAGCTTGAATATCTTGATTACAGCTTCCCTACCCATCCCTCACACATTCAAATCCAATATATGTGCTTTTATTAATGCGGGAGTGCAGAGATATGCATAAATGAATATTGATAAGGCAGGATACTGTATATTTATGAGGTTTTATATGTTTTCTCTTTATGTTTTATTTGTATTTATATCCAGTGCTGCATACTGTATGTATGTGTTTATAAGTATAGCAGCAACGAAAAGAAATAAGATTTTAATCGATTTCATAATATTTTGCAACCACATATACACTACCATCCATTTCACTGATGTGGATTGGTGTGGGGTGGGGGTGGCACTGGCTGTTGGTCTCAGTGAGGATTTGTAATAAATATCTTAGTGCTCTGGTGAGATTTTATAAACAACCTTGCATTATAAGGCAACTAGGTCCTTGAAATTTTACATGCATAAAAGTCAGAAATTTGGAGTTGTCATAGTAACATTAATTCCGGTCCTCTCCAAAAGTGCAGTATTTTGTCATATAGCATAAAATGTTAATGCCTATGCCTCTGTGACTCGGTGATGAGAATGAGTTACATTTGCCACGGAAATCAGGAGTTTGGAGAGCTTTAGAGCCGACATTTAGAATCAGAGGCATAACATGTTGCACTAAATTTCCCTAATTGAAAAAAATACAAGACAGAATAACAAACTGGACAAAAGGGCAAAGAACAATGATTATTATTTTTGAAATGAATTGAACAAATGGACGAAAGAAACGGGAAGATGTTATAACATTTGTTGGAAGGAACTTAGTGACCCAGACGTGTTTACTCAAATAGAGTACATATTTGAACAAAAGCTCCGGCATCGAGGTTGGTGCATTTTACCATGAATGTACAGGTCTCTGTTTGGGATATGCAACATCTGGATGAAATGCAGCAGCAAACAAACAAGGCAGAATGTTGCTTCTCTGTCCCTGGGGATCTGCAAGAAGGAAATAAATAATCATCTTTTGCAGGTAGAAAAAGAAATACCTGTCTCAAGCCAGATAGCTGATTGAGGTGCTTTTTGATATCTTATCTAGCTCTATGAATCTATGCTCTTTAAGAAAAGTAAAGAGGGCCTCTCTGGTGTTTAAGTCTCAGCGTTATCAAGCTATCACCAGCCACTGCAGCATGAGTTCAATCCGTGGCCAGGGAGCTGACCCACATGGTGCAGCAGACCTCTCCTGTCTCTCCCGCTGCTCCCCCGAGCAGTGTATTTCAGTGGATCAGCCTGTTCTGCTCCCTACTCTGTCTCTGGTGAACCTTCTCACCCCCTGTATCTCTGACCTATCCCCCAGTTATTGTATTCATAAATAAATAAAAATAAATCTTAAAAAAATAAATATTTCTCGGGCCTCCCCAGTGGTGCAGCGGTTGGGCGCTGTGCTGTGGAGCTGTTGGCAGCGGCCCCGTGAGTTCAACACCCGGCGGGGGAGATTCCCACATGGCACAGCAGACCTCTCCTGTCTCGCCCGCTGCTCCCCTCACCAGTGTATTTCCGACGATCTGCCTGTTCTGCTTCCCACTCTGTCTCTGGTGAACCTTCTCACCACCCCACACCTCTGGTCTGTACCCCAGCTTGTATGCATAAATAAATAAATCTTAAAAGAATATTTCTCAATATGCATTGCAAAGTCAGAAGGTAGGACTGGGACTCCATGCTGTTGTCAATGGTATTATTGAAGGTAAAGGCAAACACTCTGGGGCCACTAAGCTGGAAGCCCAGAAAGCAGGAGTGAGGATGGGATGGGAGAAGAGAGATGAAAGCCCTTTGTCTCCTCTGACTACCCAGTGAGGTTGGCAGTGCCTCCAATGAAGCACCTTTATCACCAGAACTCAAAAGTTGCTTCACCTGGAACCAGAGTTTCGCTTTCAGCAGAGGTGGTTGCTTGGGTGATGCAATTTTGATCCCTAAGCTGGTCCCATCTCTTTAACTGATGCCAGTGCTGCTGTTTCATATGTTGTCTCCACGCCTTTGGGGACCCAAGTCAACCTGCCCTCTTCTCATCTTCTGCTCTTTGTCCTGCTAAAATGATTTCTTCTTGTGACAAGCAGCATGTTTTCACTCACTACCATTTGCACAGGAATGTTTAGCCAGAATTTTCTGAGATTCTGTGGTAATATTGTTTGGAATCTATCCATATCGTTATGGTTTCCTCCTCCCATAGAAAAAAGCCTTAGGTCATCAAGGAAAGCTCTTTACCTTTGTAAATACACATTCTCTTGCGTCTGGAAAGCCTGGCTTTAGAATAGGTATGTTTCATGTTACCTTATGGTTTCTCCGTTCCCCCTCAGAATAAAGCTGCCGTTAAATTGATGGTGTGCCTTATAATTGAAGGAATTCTAGAACTTGAAAACACTGTCATTTTAATATCCTTCCCAGTCTGGTCCACCCAATAACTCTGACTTAAGCCACATGACTTTTAAAAGGATCATTTTTTATTTTTCCTTCTCAGCTAGTTCTGGTGCATTTTTACGATTGTTCTTCTTATTGTTACTATTTAAATTTTATTTCCCAGTTTGTTCCTGCAATTTGATTCTGTCCCCCTCACCCTCCTATAGTTATCAAAGGTCACCAGGATCACCCAGCAACCACAGTCCATGCGGACACCTTTGTCTTTGCATTTCTTCACACTACACACATTTTTGCTGAAATGGTTGCCTCCTCTTCCCTCTAAAACTTTTTTCCTACTCAGCTTTCTTACTCAGGGTTTGGGCTAACATGACTCCTTAAACTTTTGAGTTGGAAGTAGTTGGTAGCAATGGCTCCAAACCTGTTCTCTTCAAGAAGGGTGAGATCAGTGACAATCATTTAAGCCCAGATGATGTGAGCATCCAAAAACACCTAGTGGGGAGGTAATGGTCTACACTGATTTGCAGCATTGCGAGTGGTCACGATATGAAGCAGTATGGCTGCAGCTGCAAGAAGACAGGCTGCTCATGGAAATCTCCTTCCAGAACCAAGGGAACATCAGTCCCTGTGTGGGCTTATACCTCCCGCCTTAACATGCCTCAGGGCTTTCATCATCTTGCTGAAGTCACCCTAAACTCATCCTTCTGTCCCCTTTGTCTCTGTTCCAGGCATCACCTTTTCCATGCCCCAGAAGGCTGCAGAGGCAGCGCTGCTTTCTTCCCTTTCCTCATGCCCAAGGTCATTTTTCCACCAGGTCTTGTCGGCTTCGTCACTGTCCCTTGAGTCCCTCGTCATGTTCCCTGCGGTCAAGGCTTTTTGATAACTCAACTGGATGGTTGGAACAACTTCATTTTTTTCTTCACCAAATCTTCCCATCTTCCACTCCCTGCATAGCAGTTGTGATCATTTCCCCCCTTACTTAACATACTTCTCAGATTCCTCAGGGTCTGTTCAAACTCCTTAGCCTGGCGTTATAGCAATGTCGGATGATTTTTTTTCCTCTCCCATTCATCACCTTTCCCATCTCACTACCACGTCTTTCCTATGTCAAATGACAAATCTAAAGCTGTTTTCTCCCCAAAACTTCTTCCTGAGTGCTTACTTTTCTGTCCCGAGTGTGGTCGTTCTCCCAGTCTTGTTCCATGTCCACCTCTGTATTGGGGGGCAATAACTCACTCTCTGGCCAAACCTAGTCTGCCTCCTGTTTTTGCTTGTGGATAAAGATGGTTGCTACACTTTAAAATGGTTGAATAAACAATTAAAGGAAGAATAATCCTTGGCAATATGTGAAAATTATATGAAATTCACTTTCAAGTCCATGAATAAGGTCTTATTGGAAAGCAGATACCTCGTTACAAGGCAGGGTTTGGCCAGTGGCAATGGTGACTGAATAGCCCCCAAAGCCCAACATGCTTGCTACCTGGCTCTTCATGAGAAAAATTTGACAGACCTTGAGCTGTCTATCTCTATACCTATCTCTATAATTGTGTGTACATATACTTTTTGAAATACCCACACGTTGTTTATATCTCTAGCATTATCACTTGGCTAAGTTTATCTAATAGCTGTTTGTTTGTCTTTCCAACCACCTGACAATTTGTAAATGACTTGAGAATATTTACATGTATATATATATTATTATTTCATTTTTGCATCCCTTGCTATACTTAGCACAAGACATTGCATGTACAAAGTGCTCACTAAATATTTTTATGCAAGTGATCAAGTGTAACTTGGTGTGCAAAATCACTTCAGGCTTAATTTTCATGTAAATGATAGTACATTATGATATATACCCTCATATATACTCAGTGCACATATCCACATATAGTTATTTATACCCAAACAAATGTAAATATTTATACCTGCATGGTACTGAAAAACAGAAGCTTGTGATTTCTACTGAGATAAAATTGTTGTAGTAGCAAGGAAATAGATTGAGGTGGCTATCAGATATGGACACATATTCCAGATATTTCCTGTTTGAACTGTCATCCGTGCTTTCAGTTGTATTGTAGTATTTTCCTTATCTGACCAGTGCTTAATCCTATTGTGAATGGTAGAAACAATTACTCATTTTGAACAAAGTTGATCTTGTCTGAGAGTGTGCCTTTCACCCTCAGTTAACTTATTTATTGGCAAAGGTGTATGGTTACAGAATAGCAAATAGCAAAGGTGTATGGTTACAGAATGGCTTCATTCCACTAACACTTATTTTTGCAGTCCAGGAAAGTATCTACGCCCTACCTTTTACAGGGCACATGTTCTGATTGTTGTCATATAGGCAAAAAGTTTAGCTAAATAATTTATTTTATGGTATCCAGTGGTACACAGCACACAATTTTTGAGAAGGCTGGTAGGAGTTAGAGCTTGAGTACATGGAACAGAGCCTTATTGGTTGACACCCTCAAAAGCTTGCCCTTACATTCTTGGCCACCTGCATGTGGTCTAATTCCTGAAAAGTCTGGTAAGAGTGGATGAAAAAAAGGCACATGGAGGAAAGCAGTTATAGTCAGAATCCTCTAATTGGTGGATGTAGCTAAAAATGTTAAGGGTTGGAGTGGTCTGGCATGTAAGTAAGCAGGAAGCATTTTGGGCAGTGTTGTACTTCAAGCATTTCTAGTTTGGAAATAGTCTGAATAGTCTGTGGTTTTTGCTCTCAACTTTTATTTTCTGCAGGGACCACTTAATGAATGGTCATTTACTTACTAGCCAGACTTTGACTCCCACCCCTACAGAGACCAGACATTGTTCTGTTGCAACACCCCCCTAGGCCCGTAGTTCGAAGGGTGGAGTTGGCTGCCCATTGGATAACATCAACTATGATGGCATCCGCTTCCCTGGGCCGGTGGGGACTCCACCCCCTTCCATTTACCTTTACTCATGGGAACATGTTGGAATCCAAGAGAGTAAAAGAGCCATTATTATTTGGATGACTTTGAATTCACAAAGCACTTGCTAATTTTAGTTCAATATTACTTGTAATAAGAAAATGTTGACATTTCATAACTGCTCTCACATCTTTATCTGCCTAGACAATGTAGGTGAGATTTGCTGATCTATAAAATCAATTTAATCTTATTATCAAAATTATCAATAGCTTTTTAAAATATTTTGATTACACAAATAATACATTATTAATCCAGAGAAAATGAAAAATAAATTAAAAACACTTGCACACAATTCCACTAGCCAAAGATAATCAGAGTTAAAAGTAATGGGAATAAGATCTGCTTTTCCATCAAAGCTTCAAACGTCTGTACTTTTTCACAAAAATGGGATTATATTATGGGTTTTATATGTTTTTATTTAATAGTATATACCTAAAACATATGCCCACATTTAATATACATTTAAATCACAATTTTGACTGAGTGTGTTGCAAAACATGGATAAACCACAGTTCAGTCAGTTCCTTATTATTGGACATTGTGGTTATTTCTCAGTCTAGTGCAGACAATGAGATGGTGAAGTCATGTATGTTCATCTTTTTAGACTCATCTGAATTATTTCCTTGGATAAATCTTTGGGAATAAATTTACTGATTAGAATACTAGGTCAAATCCTCAGGAATTTGATATTATTGCCAAATTGCCCTCCAGAAAACTTTTATCTATTTTTACACCCTCTTCTTCCCCCTCCCAGCAATGAGAGCCCTATCCCCGCCCTGCACACCTGCCCAGATATTATCCTGGTAAATATTTTACAGTTTCAGAAAGAGTATCCCACTGTTATTCTCTTACATTTCAGATATTATTTATGAGGTAAAACAGCTTGTGTGTGTGTGTGTGTGTGTGTGTGTGTGTGCTTCTATTGGAAGAATTATGTAGTTGAAAGAGATGACTTTCAAAAGGCTTTGCAACTAGGATGTGTGGGTCCATTTATGGTTCCAGTATTTATTAGCTTGCAGCCTGCGGCAAGTTACACACCCTGTTTTTTTAGCTTCTTCATTTATGAAATGGGAAACCATAGCACCCTCTACACCAGTTTGCTGTGAGGAATAAATAAGATATTTGGTATAATATACCTTAGCAGAGTCCTTGGAATACAGAAGCACTGATAAAGTGCTAGCAGTTGCTAGAGAGAAGACTTTCCAAGCATGAATCTGTCCACTTGCATCTCCCTTGGCTGCATTGGTAGGACAATGAGTCAAGGCTACAGTTATAGACTGAGGGTGGCTTGGCTCTGGTTTGATGGCCAAGAGATGCTCAAGAAGTTCAAGTGTGGGTCCAAAGATAGCTTGTCTCAGAACCACATACCTGGGTCCCAGCAGAACCTTGGAATGAGGTAGGTCCAGGGCCTTCTCATTTAGCATTTCAGAGGTTAGACAAAAACTGAATTCTTTAGAACTTGTATATGTCCTCTTTCCACCGGCTCCTGTAATGTTTGCCCATATTTGAATTGAGCCCTATTAGAGAAGAGTCACTGGCCAAAGAAGAGCTCCCATTTGAAGATAGCAAAAAATAGTGCTAAGAGCCAGAAACCTTCTTCAGCAATAGGAGTCTATGGGCTTGCAGGCAAAGAGGCTGAACTCCTAGTCTTGTGGCCAGTGAGATTTTAAAGGCATTTCTTAATAATGTGAGAACTTTCCAGCCATCTGTGTGATTTTTTATTTAAGTGACCAGCTGCTTTAAAATAGACTAAGCATATGACATGGTCACTCAGTACATCTTGAAGAGCAGGAGGGGATGTATCCACTTAAAACTGCATCTCTGCCATTCCTGCATGATCGTCCCCTGAATGACCTTTCATCAAAGCATGTCATAGTCAAGGGAAAGACTTCTTCCACACCATGCCACTCCAAAACCAAATAAACAGCAGCTTTTCATCCCTGACCCGGCTTCTTCAGCAGTTGAGGGGGCATTTTAAGCTTGGGTTGGTTTTCACTAACTAGGACTGCAGGAGAATAACAGAGTGAGACATTGCAAGGCAGGTGTACCAGGCCTGGCGGTGCAGGTGAGAAAACTTGGAGCGGTTTTTAACCTGACTTTACCTCCATTTTCGAGTGCCCAGCGAAATGCAATCAGCGATCCTGCCTAGTTAAGAAATGAGTGATTTCAGAGATTCAGGAATACTTCAGCCTAGATAGGTTATTTAGCACAGGTGTTTTAATAATTGTAATATATTAAAAAATTTCATGCTGCTGAGTGACCCTCAGCTGCACAGTGGGTGCCCCCTGCTTGTGCCTAATCCCTCCCAAGATCAGGGAAACCATGAGGTTGCAGTAATTTCAAAGCCCTGCCTCAGACTGAAATTGGATAGTCTGGCAGTCGCTCCACCTTTGCCTGGGTTGAGCTCAAAGTCTGCCTTCTCGAGGTATTTCTTTGTATTTGCATTTACAATTAGCGTGTTGAAAAAGAGGGATGGAAGAGAGGACTCCACAGTATGTGGGAATCAGAGAGACTCCTGCCTCTCATTGCTTTTTTTTCCCAAGGAATCTCAGGAACACACGAAGCACAGGTGGCAACGTGACGGAGGGGAGGGCGAGTGTAAGGGGGTGATAATTGATGGGGGCCGGGAGTCCAGACCGCAGCTGTCCCCAGGTGCGCCCAACCACATCTGTTCTTCTGCAGAATCCGACGCAGTCGCAGGTTTTGGATTATTTAAGCAGGGGAAAACTAATCAGGAAAGTTAACAAAGCTCTTGGAAGAGGAAGGTGAGGAGGTGCGATTGCCACATCCGTTGAAGGAAGCTTTCGGGGAGGGAATAAATTGGATGGGGGTGGGGCGTGACACCTGGTATCAGACACACCTCTCTTCCTATCACCTGTGAACTCTGGTTCTGAGACAGGCAGGCGGGTGGAGCTGGAGAACTCGCTGACTCCACACTGCCTGGCTCTCTGGAGCAAGTGCTGGATTTTTAACATGCGGTGAGTTTGCATGAAGGCATGGAGAAGAATCTTAGGACAGAGAGGAAGGCATGCTCCTCAGCCTTCATTGTTTTTCTTTTTTATCTTTACTGGAATGACAGGAAGGAAACAGAACTATCCGCAGCTACCAGTGTCCCCTCCAAGTCTCCCTGATGCAATGATGTTGGTAAAAGAAATAAATTAATTTACTGGATGTGATTCTAATGCAGCCCCGTCTGGAGTCCCACTGTCTGTCCTGGATCAGGAGAAGGAAGGCCAAATTGACAACACTGGGATGATGGGAAACCCAGGCCATTTGTCATCCACAATTCAGATCAGATGATGTCTTTGGAGATTTCTCCTGACATGGCTGATACTGGAAAATTCTTGAAAAGTCCCCACAACGTAGCAGTGAAATCTGACAGAGAGGGAAGAGCTTATTTCTTATTTTTTTTTTTTATAACTTTTCAAAGGTGGTGTTACAGTTTTACCTGATTTGACTTATGGGGATATAAAGACACTTTCAGAGAAGTTAGGACAGGGTGTAATTGGAAGTTTTCTTACTGTCTCACGATGCTGCCTGCAGTAAGCGACATTGACAGGTCATTTATTCCGTGGAGGACGTGGCTAGCAGAGCGGCCACTCAGAGGAAGTGGAGCTGAAGGGGAGGCCCGGCAGGCAGCGGGAAAGGGTTTTCTTTGCACCTAACCTGTGTATGATGACAGATAAAGTGTGGTGGGTGCTAAGCGAGTTACTGCATTGGGCAAGTCACCAGATGAGATTCTGATAACTGTTTACTATAGTACTTAGTATTGAATTACTTTTATTCTTCTGTGCTAGTAAGAACATGTCAGTTGTATATTTGATATAGCTAATATGTTTTTCTTTCAGCTCTATGGAGACAAATAAAGAGTCCTCATTCAAGAGGAATGAAAGCAAAGTCAGTAAAATCAGCTGGTGGATTTCTTTGAAGTGGACAGATTTACTTTAGGTCAAGAAGCAGTTTTGTTTTGAGGGATCTAACTCAGCAGTTTGAAACATTTGGTCCCAGTGTTTAAAAAGATCTTGATTGACTCTTTGGTACACTTACCATCAGGTAGCACAGCTAGTTGCAAGTAGCAGAATATGCTATTAAATGTGCACTCAACAATGAGAAGAATTTATTAATGTACACTTAAAAACAGGAGTCTGGATGTAAGCAATTCTAGGATTTATTCATTCTTTGGACCAGAGATGAGAGAGATGACCCAGGCCCTTTCTATCTGTCCATTCTCCATTGATTTGTTTCCTCAGGGAAAGAAGTTGCTCATGGAGGGCTTAGATGTCCTTACACAATCACCTGGCGAGACAAAAAAGAAATTTCTCCCTAACTGTCTCTTTGTCAAGGAGGCAGATTTTTTTTTCAAACACTCCTTAACAGACTCCCCTGTAAGTACCATTGGTCAGGGTTGCCTCACAATCCACTGACTTAGCCAATCTCTTATAAGGGGAATGTAATTCCCCAGAATAGCTTAGAAGAATGGAGATACTGTGCATATTAAATTTTGGCACAACTATTTTCATCCTGGGGACATTTCTTTATGCAAAATGCACTTCTCTCTACCCTAAGATAGTAACTTTAAATTTAAAAGATAATAATTATTTGAGAATAAAAAGTATTTTTAAAACCAGAAAAGAAAGGGTCTAGATTCATGCGCACAGCATGGCCGCTGCACTGAGCCCCGAGCTGTGTGGAGTGGGGATTCTCTATCTTGCGTGATGGATCCCCAGTGCCTGGAACAGTGTTGACACAGGGAATGCTCAATCAACATTTGTTGAAGGAACAGATCCTTGCTCCTTTATCCATCCACCAATAGGCTCCCCTGTATCCCTATTCTTTCCCCCATGAACTTCCCTCCAACCTTGATCATCCAGAAGACCCCCACATTACTCAGTTGATATCCGAGGCTTGTCCACCCCTCACTCCATTGCTGATGCCCAGCTGTGCTCTGCCTCACTCCAGGGTCACCCCCGCCTGCTCTGAGGCTCTCTGGTTATTTCCAGCTATCACTGCCTTTATCATTGGAGTTCACGGCTATGTCTCCTGGGCGTTATATTGTACCCCTGTTGGTGATAGGACATGATGAAGACATTTGGGAGGGATGCTTCGCTGGGCCACAGAAGCTGGTATTTATGTACTCAGGATCTCAAAGTGCCCAACCAGAAAAACTAAGTAGGCCCCCCTTCTCACCATGGCACCATTTCTCATACCCCTGCCAAGTTAGGCTTCTTTGTCATCACCTAGAGTTGTTCAGTTTCTTCCGAAGAGACAGGGAACCCCTGCATGAGTTCTTTGGGCCAGACGGGGTGCAGACAACACAGCACCCACTCCATTTCCATGACTTCTCATTTCTGCTGCCCATTCTACTGGATGTCACTATCTCCCCAACCTTTCCTTCTCTGGTTCCTGAGACAAAACTACCCACATTTCATGTAGGTTCAGATGGGAACCCCCACACATTTACAATTCTTCTTCTTTCCACCTCCTTGAAGAATTGAAGGTGCTCCCTGAAAAAGCTTGTGCAGGGAGGCAGAATCAGCACTACCTACAGAAAGGGCTCGGTGCTTATTGTTTGGACATCTCTTTTACCACACACTTTTGTGATTTTTTTTTTTTGTGAGAAATGTTTGAGTGCCACCAACATGGCTGTGGGGGCTCTACACTCATCCCCCTAGTAGTCACCTCTACAAGCTCCCAAAGCTGCTGATGCTGCTCTTTCAACTCTCTGCAAATCTCTTCTGGTCCCTGGAGAAAGGAGTGCCCATCCTAGGGCACTCTGAAGGGTGAATGTCCCTAGAAGAGCTCTCCACATGCGCATGGGGAGCTGACAGATGAATATTCTACCTCTGTATCTGTCCCAGTTGGGATAGGACCCTTCTAGACTTTCTCTACTGGATCTTCAGGAACATCAATTCTCAGTTGTCCATTGTGATTATTTGCTTGATAATGCAAATTTTAGTGACTTTTATCTCCTTTTGGTCTCACCTCCCCATATCCTCACCTGGATTTTCTGAGATCATGTTCTAAATATTCTTCTTGCACTCAAATTCTTAACGTCTTGCTTCCGGGGGAAACAAACCTAGACAGGTATTAAAGGCTAGTGCATTAGGATTAATATTTTTGAAAAAGTGCTCCCTCTCAAATGTAGGAATTTATATTGGTACCATACCCCTAGGATGAACCATATTCAAGGGAATTCAGAGAAATATAATTTCTCTATGTTAGTTTCAGTAAAGGGCATGAGATATTTTGGAGACAAAAAAACAAGACAATGTGAACGTGAATATTTCCAAGAATAATACCTTGAGTTTTTAGTGACATTTTCTCCCTTGTTTATAAGATGTATTCTTACAATATAAATGTACAGGAGGTTTTCTTTAAAAATTCTGACTTTCTTATGTAGTGCTTCTGTTGTTGACAGTAACTCCAACTGCCTCTTGTTTGGTGCTGAAGTTCATACAACAGACTATGAGCCAAAGTTAGTGATTAACTGTTTTGAAAGAATCTCCCAAAATACACTTGTTTGTAATATGTCTTGCTTTTGTGCCTCAGGTGTAAAATAATTGGCATTTTATGCCCAATTTGCCTTTTGCAAGTGATATGTTATGTGCAGTGGGACTTAAGTGTAGGACTCAGATTCAGAGCAGTGGCTCAATGCTTGGCCGTGCTTCCAATCCATCTGGGGAGAACCTTCTCATCTCCCAACTCTGTTTTAATCCAGGTCACCACTAAAATGTCCAGTTTTCTGTTTGGAGTAGGCTGATTTCCCTTTAACTGTAACAATTCATATATTCTATATTATCTTCTCTCAGAGTAACATTCTCTGATAGTGACCTCAATTGTATTTTCCTTTTGACAGATAATAAGACTGACATCCTTAAGTAATTCCAAGTAGTTTGAATAAGTTAACTTCATGCTGTTGTTTTCTTGAGATGGTGTAACTTGGAGACTAATGCAACTGATTTTGACGTAGTCCTTTGGTTGTACCTTTCTTCAAATTTAGATATTTGTATTAAAAATATATATCTATTAGGCATTATTTTAAATTAGAGAAGGAACAGTGACAGGTGCCCCAAGGATAGGCTCCATCTCTGTGTGTTTCTCTGCTCCAGGCAATGAGGAGGAACTATGAATGCAAGGGCTGAATGAGATCATGTGGTCTCAATTACCCAAATCTTCGACTGGTAAAAAGTCCAGCGCCCTCCCTGGGGAGCTTCAATTGTCATGCTCAGGTCAAAAGTGGAATTCTTACTTCCCGTGAATCTGTTCATCTAGTGTGTTTTCTGCCCCCACTCCCAACCCCCTTGGGCTGCACTTAATCAACGCAGATCTGGATCTCAGAAAATATCCTTGGTTCTAAGAGTTCTGTCCTGCCCAAATCACAGTTCCTTAAAACACCCCCTTCCTTGTGTGGGGTTGACTTTTTTTTTTTTTTTAAGACTCTGGGCAATAGAGAACATTTACATCACAGAAACACAGCGACTTTATATTAGCTTCTCAGTCCTTCATATAGACATAAATGTATGTAGATAGTCCCCCTCACATCACCCCCTGCCCCGGGGGTATTTAATTGATAAGCTCCTATTATGTGCTCTGTAATCAGTCTCTTGTTTCCTGTCCTGAGGTCCCCTTCTTACAGTCTCAGCAAAACAGCATCAAATTTACTTCATTTTATTCCACTGAGAAATTCAGCCAAGCTTTCTTCTTTTCTCCTTTTCTTGGGGGTCTATCTTTTCACACCTACATGGCTCATCGAGGGATTTTCCTGAGCACAGAGTTTTCTTCCTAAGCAGAATTCTGATGCCAGCTCTTAAGGTAATTGGTTTTTCTTTCACCATCCTATATTACACTACTCCAAGAGCTTTGTAACTGGTCTTCTCACATCCTGCCCTCTCCAAATCAATCTCCCCCATGTTTTTAAAATGTAAACTTGATCTTGTCACTGATCCTGTGTTGAAAACCTTTCCATTGTTTCAATGCTCTATGGCTCAAAGCTTCCTTCAAGGTGTTGTCTGGGAGAGGAGCACAGTGGCCAGAAACATCTCCCACATCCAGCTTCCTAAAAGAACAAAAGCCTTAATCTGCAGTAAGGTAGCAACAAGTGGTGCCCAGTTGAGGGAAGAGAAGAAAGGACCCCTGTACCTGGGGGGGGGGGCACACATACGCCCAACCCCCTCCCTCCCACCCCCCGCATACAGCTGGGGGGAGGCGGGGAGAATACACCAAGTTTGCCTACAACTGAAGCTTAATCTGAGCATCAGAAAATGCCCGCCTTCCTCACACCAGGCTAACAAGTGTCACAAAAGCTAAATAAAATGTGGAATCCTGAACTGAGTTTATAGTGGGAAAAAGGTATTAGTGGAAAAATGGTGAAATCTGCATAAAGTCTGCAGTTTAGTTAATGGTGTGTTACCCAGCTAATTTCCTGCTCTAGCTCATTGTACCAGGGTTATGGAAGAAATAAGATGAGGAGAACATGAGTGAAAGGTGTATGTGAAAACTCTTTGCAAATCATCCTTAAATATAAAATTACTTCTTTTTTAAAAGATTTATTTATGCATGAATGCAAGAACTGGGGTGTAGCCCAGACGTGTGAGAAGATGGTGAGAAGATTCACCAGAGACAGAGTGGGGAGCAGAACAGGCATAATGACTGAAATACACTGCTGAGGGCAACAGCAGGCAAGACAGGAGAGGTCTGCTATGCCATGTGGGTCAGCTCCCTGGCTGGGGATCGAACTAGCTGCAGTGGCTGCAGATAGCTTCATAGTGCTAAGACTTAACCCCTTGCGATACCAGGGAGGCCCAAATATAAAATTATTTCAAAATAAAGTTGTTTTTTTTTTTGTGAAAGGGAAAATGAAATGTTCACGCCTCTGTTATCATCTTGTTGTCAAGTCTTTTACGACTTGGTCCTCAGGAAGAGTTTCAAAATGATTACCATGGGCTATTTTCTTTTTCCAGAGAATGTTGATTCTGCCCTTTGAATAATTTTGGCAGCAATGATAAAAATAACAATAGTGGTTTATGTTTCTCGAGTGTTGACTACATATCAGGCTCTCTGCTGAATATTTTTCATGCATATCTTCTCATTTCATAAATACATTATTCTTATAAGGAATAAATTCTGAATAAGTTTTGTAGATGTGGAAACTGAGGCAAAGATAACTTCTTTTTAGAAGTTGCTTGAGCAATCATATTATGGCTCTACCATTAGTAGATGTTGAACAAGATAGGACTCAAGCAGCTTAAGATGCCTGATTCTAGAAAGCTTGCTGATAATGATAATAATTAGAGGAGTTACTTTGTACTATAGAATTAACTAATTTATTTATTAGTTGAAATACCTGTCGGTCAACTTCAGTCTTCATTTTATTGCACCCGGAAAGTAAGCATCTTGCTAGAGTCCAGACCCAATGAGCCCAAGACTTTGCTCTTTACTCCAATTTGTCTATGTCAGTTTCTTTGCAAACGTGTCTTTTCTTCCTGTTCCTGCCAAACTCGGAGCTACACCATATACATTTTTAAAAAAATGACTGTGATCTGGAGTTCACCCTGATTTCAATGGCTTTAACGGCAAAGTGATTTTCGAGTGTTCCTAGAAAAGAGACCTGAGGCTCAGGATGCAGTTAGGGCAATATCGCTGGGTCCCTTGGTGTCACAGCAAGAGTCTCCCATAGTATTTTGCCTCATGGTGCCAAGTAAAGCCTCCCCACTGACCAGCTGGAGTCACAGGCAGTTTTTAAGCAGTGTAAACAGTACCATTTATGTCACATTGCCTTCCTCTCAGAAACCAAACAACAAAGCCATACAGCAGAGGAATTTCTTCCTACATCCCCACTCTGAAGTGAACCTTGAGGTAAAAACACCATCCAATGCCCTCTGAGAATAAATAAATAAAGATTCCATACATAAGACAGGATGGCACAAGGGTATATTAAAAGCACTTTTCAGAGTTAACCAGCAGAGAAACTCCTGAGGTGGTGGGTGAGGAGCAGATTGTCTCTGTGGCCTGTTGCCTTCCCAGCTTACTGCTTGCGTTCCAAAGCTGAGTTCTTGAACAGAACACCTGGGAGTCATTTTGCACAGGAAGGGGCTGTTACACTCACACTCTGCCTGTCACCGGTCTATCTACACAGCACCTAGGGTTCCTCATCTTAATCTCAGTGGGGGTAACTCTGCTAGAAAAGATTTAGCCCACTGCCAAGTGTCAAAAAGCAACACAAAAAAGTGGTACCGTGTAACTCAGCAACCAGGTACCATGAGATCAAGGACACTGAGGGATGATGAAACCAGGCTGAAGGCAAAGCATCATTGGTATAGGAAGCAACATACTTGAAAGTGAAACAATTAACTATTGTTCCTAGCAAGGACTGGACGAGGGCCTTTTTCATTCCAATTTCTTATTTAATATCCCACATTTTTGAGCAGAGAGGAGGGGAGTGTTTAGAGCGAGCCAACAATACAGCAGCAATCTCTATTTAGTCATTTAAGAAATATTTACTAAATGCTCACCATGTACTAGGCTGTATGCCAGATGCACAAGTAGAATGAATTATAAGACACAGTCTCTGAACTTGCGGAGCTCATAGTCTGGAAGGAAGATGGGCTTGAAGTCAAACACTAACAATCCAAGATGGTAAGACTCTATAAAAGTAGGTTCCAGTTTATCAATAGGATGAAAAGATGTGATTTCCTCTGCTCAGGTGGGCTCCAGATTTCCTGTAAATATATTTTTCCTATGGAAAAAGAGTTATTTGTGTTCAACAATAAGTGGTAAGATAGATTTACACGTGTTTTCAAGGACAATGCCATCTATTGTCAGACACAAAATTAACCTGAAGTTCAATGACAGTTTTATCTTCACTTCTTGATTTTGTCTGCTCAGCATAGTTAAGTCGACTTTCTTGAACCTTTGGCTTCTTAAATAGGAAAAGTCCTCCTGGTTTGCCTTACTCCTTTTTCCCAGGTTTCTCCCCAAAGCTTCCACATATTTCCATGTACATGTTCCTCACCTATATGTCTTTGTGCCCCATCTCTATGCTCTTGCACATGTTAGTTCTTGTATCTGAACCATCTGCATAAACACCTTACAAAACCCAGCCCATTCTCCAAGGAGTCCACCCAAAAACACTTGCTCTACGAACAGCCTATGGGAAGTAAAGTCTTCCACTCCAATGTGCAGAGTGTAATGTTTATTTATCACACACTCCCTCACTCTTGGTCATTTCTGCCTCTGACTTCAGACCAGGTCCCCAAAGACTTTTTCAGTTACCAGTGCGGAAGCTGAGACATTGGATGAATGCAGTGCATTTGGCAAATGAAGGTACTTGTGGAAGGAGATGATGAGAGGTTGTTAGAAGTTGCTAGAAAACTTGGATCGACCAACTGTGAGCAAGTCGGAAATGTTCCACAAAGAGACATAAGACTTTTTGGAAGTAGCCGGCAGGAAAGGGGATTGAAGACATGGGTGGCTTCTCAAACTTCTGGTGGGGGTCAGGCCTGGTTCTGTGGCCTGAAACCTGTGCAGGTACATGAGACTCCACCCCTGTTTTCCTGTTCTGTTCTCGCCAGTTTGCAATTCTCAATTTTTTGAATTAAGGGTCTTGTATTTTTATTTTGAATCTTGCAGATTATGCAAGAAGTCTTAAACCCAGTTCAGGAAGCAGTTTCAAGAGTCAGAAAAGTTAGAAAGAACTAATGCATATTGAACTTTGTTTATAACCTGGAGATTAACAATTGAAGTAAGCCAAAATTATTTGTACTATGTGCTCGCAGAAGTCACAAGGACACTAATACTATTTCCTTTCTGCCATGGGTCTCCCGTGGCACCAGTACTCCAAGAACATTCTCATGCCTCTACTTAACGGACAGCAAATGGATGTAAAATGATGTATTAGTTTTCCAGAGCTGCAGAAAGAGGGCTACCAAACAGATAGTGCAAACCACAGAAATTTGTTGTCTCATAATATTGAAGAGTGGAATTCCTTGATGAAGACAGGATTGTCAGAGAGAATTTTTCTCATGTCTCCCTGGCTTCTAGCAGCCTTGCATATTGCTTGGTTTGCAGATATTATTGTCCTTGTGTCTACATCTGTCTGTGTCTGTCTCTGTGTATAAATTTCCTCTTTTTTATAGGACACTAGTCATATTGGATTAGGTTCTACCCTAAAGACCTCACTTCAAGTTAATTGACTCTTAAATACTCACTTTTCAAATAAGATTATATTCTGAGAGACTGGGGAATGGACCCCTCTCTTTTTTTTTTTTTTTGTGGTGGTTACACAATTGAACCAATGGCAGGTGGATCTCTACCATAAGAATTATTATTATTTTTAGACAAAATTCTCTTTTGAGTACAATTCAATCTCTATTTTTTCCTGTGTTATTATAAAGGAATTATGACATCCCTATTCCTCCCCCTTAGAATTGTATTATTCATGGGACATTAAAATCATCTTTTTGTCATGGTATACAGTAAGGTGTCACTAGGCTATTTCCTCCATCCCCACCCTCACCCTCACACTAAGAGGGAACATATATCAGGCTGACTTTTGGACTCATACAGTGTAGACCCATAGGAGACACAGCTTTCTAGGCCTGAAAGGGACCCTAAAGGTAATGCAATACAATCGCTCTCTTTAATAATGAAGGAATCCAAGTCCAAGAAGTTAAATAATTTGCCACAGAGCACTCAGCTAATTAAAGGTAGAGGTAGAATCCCAGTACTCATGTTCTTTAAATCCACATATAGGAGCTTTTTAGTATATTGCAGTCTAAATATACAAAGAAATATTCTAAGATCTTTAGGCAGAAAAACCCTTAAATGCACACCACTTGTGTTCCCTCACCAATGCTTACAATGGAGGTTCTAACCACATGAATACTCTCTGGAGCTAGACAGATGATGGAAATGGATCAAAGAGGTAGATTGTCATGATGGGGCTTGCAGGATATGAAGAACATCTAGGAAAGGGGGCCAGGAGCAAGCATTTCTCAGGCTACCCACTCCACTCATTGCCTTGTGGAATTTTGTGCTCAATGTTCCAGATCTTCTGTTTTTTAAAGGAAACCTAAGAATCTGGATTTTATTTAACATCTCCCAACATTTAAGCATAGGTAAAAAAAAAAATAAAACTTGAAGAAACACTAGACAAGCCAAATAAGATCTGTCAGGACCTGGCCGGTCAAAAGTCTCTGTTTTATACCTTCATCTTTCCCCCCAATCTTTACTACTGAGATTGTCCTTAATTTAAGTGTACAGTGATGTCCTCAGAAACAGAAAGGGTGACATTTGGAGATATATATTTAAGGCTTTCTGTTGGATTTCCCCAAGCTTTCTTTAAGCCTTCTCCTACCTTGAGTACATAGGTTGTTGTTAATTTTCAGGGTTATGTAACAGCAACAAATTTTGCATAATTTGTAATCCTTGGGGCAAAATGATTTGTCCTGTTAATACCTGAATTTCACAAAATAGCAGAAAGATTCTGAGAAAATTACATACTTTTCACAGTTTGGGTGTGGTTCAAGAATTCAACTTTTTGGAGATGAACTTCCAACGCAAAGGTTTTAGGGCATGAGAAAGTCTGACGCTTAGTGACATTATTTGTACAGGTGGTTCATTATAACCTAGTGACGCCATCGCCAATCTCAAACTACTCTTAATTCTCTGGGGAAGAATGAATTTTTTGTCTTTAGTCTTTAATTTTACTGACCAAGACTGAGTGTATAGCCTATTTATTCCTGAAAGAACAAACCAATTACTCATCCCTGCACAGAAGTCTATCAATTTCGCATTCACTCAGCAATCCTTTAATTTTACGTGCATTTTGTACCTGTATAAAGCTACACATCCTTGACTTGTCTGTTAGTGTTACAAAGGTGTCCTGGCGTGGGGGTGGGGTGGCGTTTTCGACCTGGGAAGCGCTGATCCAAAGATGGGACCATAGACAGCTCACGATGGATGCTTTTCTCTGCTCTTCTCTCTCAGACAGGCAGGCTCTCTGGTGGTGTTTTTCATTCTTCACAGTGCAGAAATTGTGTGGAAGACAATAGGCTTGTTTCTAATTTGGTGTTTCCGAAAGCTTGGCAAAATAGAAATAAGACTGTATTCAAAAGTTGAAAAAGAGCATGTAAATAGCAATAACTGAAATTTGTGATTAAACAATTAACAGAAAAGAACCCTATGAAGTCATTAAAAGTATAAAGAGGGAGGCACTTCCTGCTTTATCATTACTGGGTTGGGACTGTTATTATTTAACATTGATTGAGCACCAGCCGTGTGGGAGCCAGTGTGAACAGCAGAATTGGAGATTGTCATTTCCCTGTGGCATCCTCATTGGCATTTCTTCCCAGCAGGAAGACTTGAAACAGTCTCAGGTAGCAACCTATACAGATCTAGAAACAAGAGGAAAGATCCTGGGCAGCATGATGATTGGGGACTATGGTAGAGAGAATTTGGGCTTTGTAACAAAACAAATAAACTTGAATTTGCATTTGTCTTCCTTCCAGTTTTCTCTGGGACCTTGTGCAGGTCTCTTATCCTAAGTTTCTTCACCTATGAAATGGGAGTCATGTTATATCTCGTAGAGTTTTCTCAGGACTTGATGATCAATGAAATGTCAAAAAACATTCTAAATAAACAGGAGAGGATACCCATTTCGTGCTGATTATTGCTACTAGTTGTCTTCATTTATAATCATCTCATTGTTTGGTAATATTGATTAATTCCAGGATATTTAAATGTCATAAAGAATTTGAGAAAGAGGAATTTAAAGGGATCAGTGAGAAGTGTACTAGTCAGTTAGGATTATGTTGTTTCATTTGGCTTTAAGCCAAGCAAATGTTCAGCTGCCAGTTAAAAATGTACCACCTGCCTTCACCCTCTCTTTAATATATTCTTTAAAGTAGCATGGTGGAAGATATCCAGCTACACTCAAAACATGCCTTTTAATTTGTAGTGTTGAGCATCTAGATTCTAGAAGGAATTCTAGTTTTGGACCCATAAACAATAAAGGAATTTTAAGGCTTGCACCCAACATATCTAAGGAAAACTCTGCAATAGACAAATGCATTTGTAATATATTTTGCCTCAGATTTATCTCTGTTCATATAGAATGATATTATTTTCCCTGATGAATAATAACAGATGCAAGGTGAAGATTACATAAGAATGGCTTAGGAGAGATAAGGATATTTTCACTTGTGTGAGATGAAGCAACTCAGAGGAGCACAGAGAACAAAGGCACTCTCCGACAGCAGGGAATGTATTTGATGACCTAATGTAAATATTATACACTTTTTTGGAAAGTGCTTGATATTATAAGTATCATTTTGTAGTGTGCACTTCTCAGCACATTTGCTGTTTTATTTTAATACACACGATTAGCACTGGAAGTGGAGAGTGCTATGGGGAAGAAATTAAAATAAACATGGAAGATGCAGTCATGGTGATGAGGACAAAAAAGAGGAAACTACATGCCAGGTGCCCCACAGAAAGACTTAATCCCCCCATTCTTGTCAAAGAGATGCAACAGACAGTCGGATAGAATTCAGACACACAGAACACTGAATGTGGTGATTCCTTACAAATAAATAGAAATTCTGAAAAGACTGAAAAATGTCTAGTGTGGTCCTTGACACATAGTAGACACTTAAAACATGGAATCTTGTTTTGATTAGTCTCTTTTCTTTCATGAAGCATAGCATTATTGCTGGCTAGTGCAATAGTAGACAGTTTATTGAGCCTCCATTATGACCCATGAATATTCCAGGGAAAACTCTTTGTTTGCATCATAACATTTAGAGTTTCTTCTAAGGGACTTTTCTTCCTTGGTTTCCTGAGATAAGCTTCTATAAAACTGGCCATCCTAAGGGAGGTTTTCAAATAAGTCTGATGCCCTTCATCTTGTCAAAAGTCTAGCTGGGACGTGCCAAGCTATCTAAATAAACCAAATAAACCAAAACCAAGATGCTACCTCAATATTCAGCTTTTGTGATGCACAGACCCTCAAGGACTTCTGCTTTGAACCCTTCCAACATTCGGAACCCCGATAGCTGTTCTTATCCACTCCCTCTTGTACATAGCCTTCATCTCTAACTATTCTTCATACTTGATAAAATCAAGATTGTCCCACACAGGGGTGTGGTCTGAGAAATCTGCATTAAAATTTTTTTTTTGGTATTTGTTTATTTACACTAACACTGGTTTACATCACTGTACACATCCAAAGGAATAAGCTCATATATCCTCAGATGTGCATCATCTCACCCCGGCCACCCCAGGGCCTCACTTGGACCACCACCCCCTCTTGCCCAGTGACCTTAATTCTAAATATTTCAAGACTTTATTTTGGTTTAGTTCTGTCAGTTCCTTTGTTTTATTTCACTGTATTCTGTACATGAGTGAATTCAGCTGGTATTTGTCTGTCTCCCTCTGGCTTATTTCACTTAGCATACTCCCCTGCAATTCCATACTTGTAATTGAAATGGCAGGGTTTTTTTAATGGCCGAATAGTATTCCATTCTGTATATATGCCACATCTTCTTAATGCAGCTTCTAGGAAAAGCTTAAACAAGTTTATAGGTGATACAGAGGTGGCTGATTCACAGACCAGATTTTGAACAAAAGGAACCAGGAGCTTCTGGTATTAGAGTATCTATTCAAATCCTAGGTTCTTAAGGTTGTATGGCTTAGTGGTATGATCAACAGTTCTAATAGATATTGAACCCCTGTTATTCTGCTAGCATGAGCCATGCTACAAACTGAAAAGTCCATTTGAGTAGGTGAAAGCTTTCTATAAATTACTCTGTTTTGTTGACTTTGCTCAATCATTGTCAAAAATATAGATTCAAGACAACAACAAAGTTTTAAAACTCAACCATCAGTTGTTACAAATAGATTTTTTAAAAAATCCCAGGCTTATGAACCATATTGTTAATTGACAATTAAGAATGATGTGCATCTATTGGGCTAGGTTTAATTAATTTTTTCCTTTGGCTGATCAGTAGGTTTCAGGAGTGAACACAAATGTTTATTTGGAGGGCTGAAGAATGTGTTTATAGTTCTGATGATAAACTAGAAGGTCATCATGCCCAAGGGGTATTTGTGCCCATTTTGGGGAGAATTATAAAGGAGTGTGTTATTGTGGGATGGATAATGGTGGGTTCCTTCTACACGTAGCAATTTCATTGCAATGATACAGCTGTGTACTATGGGAACCCACCCAAACACTTGGCAGAAGTAGAATACCAATGGTTCATTTCTAATTAAACTTGTTTATTTTATTTTTTTCTTGGTGTGTGTATGGCCTTATTTCAGGTTTGAATTCTTTCTGTGATACAAAGACTGAATGCAGCAAAAAATAAAGTCTGCAAAGAAAGACTATTTTTAATGTTCCAGACCCATTTTTTTTCCATGAACCTTTTCTTTCCTTCACTTCATCCATTCCCTCATATCAGGCATTAGTTGCCTTATCTCCTCCCTCTCTTATCTTTTAAATAAGGTTCTTAGGGAATAATCTAGTACCAGCTCTCAGAGGTACAAATAAAAATCAATGCTGCTTTTTCAAAGCATATTTACATTTGTTATTTTGATTTTGAGTTGGAAAATGATGTATTAGTTATTGGAAAATTAGACCATGAGGAACATCATAGAGCTTTCTTTGGGTTTGAGCACAAGTTGATGGGAAGATATGGATTGGTTTGAAGGCTAAAATAACCCTTTAAGTTGGCTTGGGAGTTCTTTGGGACTAAGCTAACTTGATAATTAGTAGACCACTAATTGATAATCTGTGTTCTAGTTTGCCAAGGACACTTTTTCAAAATATTAAGGTCCTCATGAGAAAAAGATATTTAACAAAAATCACACACTGCAATTTCCCATTTGGACAAGTATCTGGACCCCATGCTGTACGACCCCCTAGGGTGACGTTGGTAGATGGTACCCATGGAATTGTACACTACCCAACTTCCCCAGCCCTCTGAGGCTGATGGACTTTGATAATTACTATAGGGGCAGTGAAAAGGATAACTTTTTGTCCATAAAATGCTTCTTAAGATACTTGTTTTCCTTTGTTAATATGATAACCATATTACTCTCACCCCTAAAACAAATTGGCAAAAAATTACCAGATTGATCCAAATGCTCTGAGACAAAAAAATTCAAAGTTCATTCTTTTACAGTGCATATGGACAAAAAACATGAAACAATGAAGAGTTTTAAAGTAATTTCAAGTGACTTAGCTCCACCTTTTAGATTTTGGAGTTATTAAAAGACAGGTCTTATCTCGCTGACTGCATAGAGCTTGTTTAGCTCTACCCTCCCAACAAAAATTATTCTCTAGAGTCAAATGTTTGGCTTCTCTTTATGCAAACTTGATTAAAAAACCAAAAGCACAAACTGAGCCAGTAAGGCAAAAAGCTGAGAAGAGTCTATTCAGTGACAGAAACCAAAATCGTCAATGCTTTTTCAGTGTGTGTGTGTGTGTGTGTGTGTGTGTGTGTGTTTTAACAAAGGAACCCCTAACTAAAGGTGGAATGTTTCACTTGGGCCCATGCAAACACACAGCCATCAAAGGGTTTTGTGAGTAATTAGTAATGTGAATGCAGCCGTCACATTCTGAGATGTGTACATATCTATCCAAGCAGAGGGAAAATTGTGTAATTAATTTTGAAGCTGTTATGATGTTTCAATTGATTTGGATCAGAAAAAGGAGAACAATTAAGAAGAATCAGAAAACAATATCCCTTTTAGTATTCTAAAGGGAGGAGAAAAATTAAATAGGAGTTTAATTGAAAAATTCTGATCTATATGAGGGAGGTAGAAGGTTGCATAAAAAGGAATCTTGACTTAAGATGGGAGCACAATAGCTGACCAGCATCTGGGACAACAAAAATCTAAATTCTAATGACCACAGAGCCTTCAGTAGTGTGCAAGGATTAGAAACCAAAATATTCGAATTATTTCAGGTACCACTATACCCAAAACTTCTGCTTGAATAACTCCCTTCTAGAATTACTCTGTCGAAAAAGCACTATTCCATGTTAATTCCCAGAACAAAGCATGAAATATCATTATCAATCTAGTCATTCCATGACCTTTTATGGTTTATTTTGCCTTCATGTGGCCAATATGCACTATGGAAATTGCGAAAAACATGGCTGTCTTTAGCCTAGATCTTTCTAAATTGCAATTAGTAACTTACTTTCTTAATGGAAAAAATTTATCGATATATGTCCAGATTAATGGTACAGGTTCAAAGGAAAAAAAAATCCATTTCAAAGTTTTCAAAACAACCTTGCATATAATATGTAGGAATTACATGGAAGAAAAAATTCACTCTCTATACAGTTATCACTCACTCATTAATTACTTGATTGTTTATTGTGTGCACTACATTTATAATCTTACTGCTTCATCTATTTTTGCTAGAAAAAGAAATGCAAAGTTTTCTCCATGTCTGCTATATTTCTCTTGTGAGCACAGAATTTTCAGGAAAAACACTGCATTATCTTGGTACTCCCCAAGCCATGTCTCTTTGGAATGTTATTTAAATAAAGAATACGACAAGAAAATATACATTATATCAACTGCATATCTACTGCTTAACATTCGATTTAACAATAACGGCATGCCTCTGAAATGTGATAGAATTTTTGCCTAAAAAAGAGACTAAAATTAGTATTCAATAAATTTTGCTCAAATTGTATAATTCATTTTCTTCTGATAAGTATAGTTTCATGACCTCAAATCTCCTCATGAGCCAGATTTTTAGAATGATTCCTTGCTAATCATCTAAGAAAATTGGAGTCAAAAGAAAATAAATGGACAAAAGTTCATATATTATAGAGATAACCATTTCTGGCCTCAAGTTAGATGCATATATGGCCAAGAGGTAGAATCCCTTTTCTTGTAAGCTACTATTTTAACTTTTCTAAATTCAAAGCACTCATTATCTTGGGAGAGAAAGTTTTAGGCAGACCAGACAAGATGAAGAGTCACTTCTACCCCAATTTAATCTTTTTCTAAGGTCAGTCTAGAGGGTGAAGAAGTAGGATCTGGTTAATGGTTGATAAAGGAAGCAACCTGTTAGAATATGCAAAAATATGCCAATTTCATTGCCATGTGTTAGAATGTGTTAACTAATAGTCCAATTTTATTCATCCCATAGTAAAGTATGCATAAACTTTGTTTAGTTGAGCTTGCCTGATAGTACATTTCTTTTCCAACTCTTTTTTTCCCCTCTCTAATGCCAAAAAGAAAAGTCAGCTGAGACCAATTTGTGGTACATTCTGGGGATCCTCACAGCGCAGGGATCCTCACTTTCACATACTCTACCCAACTCTGGCTCTCAGGTGAGAAGAACATGTACAAGCAGAAGACAGTATGTACAAGTAAGAGCTGATCAATATATTTAGCAAACGTGAGCTGATTCTGTATTTTTATTCCATCTACTCAATGCCCTCTTTTCCTTTCAACCTCAGGATTATACTCTCTTGACATCTTTCCTAATGACTTACAGAGATTACTTTTTTGGCCTTTCTTGAAAGTAGGATGTGTGGTCAGGAATCTGTCATTTACCCTGTAATCATGTAAAACTCGCTCTTGGGTCCATTCTTCTCTATAAAGTAGCTATTCTGAGGATATTTGTATTATAATCTGGTTGTCATAAGTCAAGGTGGTATGGAACCTAAATTGCAATCTTTAAAAAAAAAACCAATTCCATCTAGAGAAGAGGGAGTTTGAGTTTCCTCTAATTACAGAATAAAATAGACTTTGGGTACAAGATGCAGGAACACCCATATTTCTTCTCTCCAGGCACCCCTTCCTTTTCTGCCCCTTCATTGAGTAACCCTGTGGATATATGGCCAAGGGCTTCCTACCTGGTCGCTAAGGCTTCTGTCTCCTTGGCAACTAAACTTTTCAAAGATTACAGGGAAAATGTTTTCTTCAGTCCTGGAGCTGTCTTAATGATTTCAAATGTCCAAAGAAAAGGTACTGGTCCCATGGTGCTGATGTGAATTATTTAAAAACATGTTTAGTCTTTTCGACAAACAGCAATGTTCAAACCAAGTGCAAATAGAAAATATGAAAAATAATATAAATGAACTGAGGAAGAGGTTTTGAACTTAAGCAGAAGGAGACTCCCCTATGATTGCTCTCAACTAACAGGTATGGGGCACCCTACTTTCCTCCATTTCAAGGCAATGGAGATTTGCTTTCAAAATTGATGGAGATGAAAAGGGCAAAGGAAATGACATCACAAAAGTTCTCACACTGATTTTCATCTTGAGAGCAAAGCAAATGCAGATTTTTTTTAAAAAAACAAAAACATTTCCATCTCACTTATTAGATTTCTCCAAGAGCCCCCATCAGTTTTGGGAAGTTATCTTCCATACTTCATCTTCTTAAGTAACCTGGTCTAATGGAGATGATCTTTTTTCTAACTCTTCAATTCTTATATCCCAAATCATTCTCCTCTGTGTCCCCACAGAGCAGATGGATGTAGGGGAGGCACAATATTTCCAAGGTAGTGAGGAAATAGATTCTCTAGCTCTCAGGTGATCTCATGCTTTTTCTGGAATGGTGACCTTTGACATCTGCTGCACCTAGCAGGTAGGCTTTGGGGCCTCCACTCTGTTGATGTGTTAGAGTGCAGGGATCCCCTCATTCTCGTTTACCAGGCACTGTGCGGGTACTCCCTGGTGCTGTGGATGCCCCTGAGGTATGACAGCAACTCCCAGATCAAGGGGCATACTTAACTTTGTGGTCCTCAGTTTTTCTACCCATGATCCTTTTTCTCCTGCAGTGATGACACTGCAAGCCCCTAAGGGACACCCAAGTTCCCATTCTCCCTCAGGCTCCTATCAATCTGCCCATGGATTAAGATTTTTTTAATTCTTTAGTGAGCTAATATACTTGAAATGTAGAAAAAAGGTGTCTTAATTCAAAGCGATGATTAGTTGCTCAGAGTCGTGGCTGTATGTTCAATAAGTAGTTCTAACTATGATTCATTTTATTCTT
Organism: Scalopus aquaticus; assembly: GCA_004024925.1. NCBI lineage: Eukaryota > Metazoa > Chordata > Mammalia > Eulipotyphla > Talpidae > Scalopus > Scalopus aquaticus. The sequence goes on along the minus strand of PVIJ01000458.1, from coordinate 146,952 downwards.
AAGGGGTTTCCATGAGACAGGACACTACTGTGTGGTTTATCTTTTTCTACTGGTGATAGATTTTTTTTTTTTAAGTTCTTACCTACACTATTGTTTTCACCGTCTCTTTTGTAACATGGCTCTAAAGACAAGCTATTAAATGATTTGACAAACAATGGGCTTATATTGATATGTGTACAACTATTGCCTAGGTTATTTTCAATCACACCACAACCAAACCAATGGGAATTTTATTAAGAAATATCCCTTGGCCAAATAATTCAACCTCTCTGTAGTCTTAGAGTTGCATATCGGAATCTACACAACTTGTCTGCTTTTGTAATGCTAAAACACAGTTGTGAACTCACAAGACAGTTGTCCATTGAGTTCTCTCAAACTTCATTGGTTTTCTCTCAGCATTATTTTTGCATTTGGATGATATTTTTCCTCTTTGTCCTCCCTTGTCTTTTGTTATTTTTGTTGACATCTGGAATATTCTTATTAGCTTCTTGCTTGCTTGTTTTAGACCAGGTGACCTAGGGAGCAACATTGAAGTAATAAATTAGGATTAGCAGGGTTAATATATGCATTTTTTAAAGATTTATTTATTTATGCATACAAGAGCTGGAGTATAGGCGAGAGGTGTGGGGATTGGGAGGATTCACCAGAGACAGAATGGGGAGCAGAACAGGTGGATCAACTGAAATACACTGCTGAGGGGAGCAGCAGGCGAGGTAGGAGAGGTCTGCTGTGATGAGGGTCAGTTCCCTGGGTGGGGATCGAACTTGTGCTGCAGTGGCTAAGATAGTTTCAAAGTGCTGAGACTTAACCCCTTGCGCCACCAGGGAGGCCCAATTTATGCACCTTTTTTATTAGTGGCCTAGTATTTGGAACAGGACTTGATGATATTTGAGGGTAGAAGTCAGAAGACTTATACAGTCTAAGCAAGTGGCCTCTCAAGCAAAACTTTGTTGAGTCCCCTTCTCTCACATGAAAACTATGACCAGGAAGCTCTTACCACACTATGACATCACAAGTGGAGAGGTGACAGTCTTTTCTGACAGAGCCTGGCAGGTGATTCCTTTAGCTATAATTAAGAGACACTTGTTATTTATACTTAACTTTAGCACTATCCATTATGAGATATTCTGATGTCAAATTCCTTTTGACTTTTTCTGATAACCCTTTAATTATTTACTAGACTAGAGATGTTTTAGGACATGGAAGGGTGGGGAGAAGAAAGCTGACATATCTGAACAAGTGAGTAATTTATAATGGAACTAAAATATTCATAAAATGACAACTCAGATACTTCAATTAACACCATCCCTTCTATTTCCATTTCAAATAGTAAATTGAAGCTTCTAAATGATGTTTGTTTTGCAATGGATGATGCATTTCTGAACTGAGCAGGCAAATGTGAAGTCACTACCTTTATGCTCATTTGATCTCTTTAGATCTGGGATAGGAAATGGACTATTAATAAACATCAGCAGAAAGAGTAGAAACAGGAACTCACTTTCTAACCCATTGATTCTTCAGTATTTCCCAGAAAAGAGGTCACTGACTGAACTCGATTATTTGGCATCATTTTATATGGGTTTGCTAGCATTTGGCTTTTGGAGAAGTGAGAATTTGGAAACATACTGGAAAAATCAAAATCTTTAGTTAATAGATATTCTTATAATTAGTCTTTTTATATCTCAGTTCAATTTAGTTACATAGTTGGTTAATTACTTAAAATATGTAAGCAGCACTTGCATAAACTTCAAACAAAAACAAAGCTAAACCTTGGTAGAAACTGACATGTAACTCCCCACCAGCTTGTTCTCAATCTTTTCCTCATTGGAGGAGAAATCCAAAGTCAGTCAAGATAAATGACTTGCCCAGTGTCACACAGTGGATGAAGGTGGAGATGAATTTCAAACACAGCCTGAAACCTCCTAACCATCAACTATATGTTTAGAAAAACTGCAGTACGTCAGGGTTGTTTTAAACAACACCCAAAGGAAAAATGGAGGGGGGGATTTTCATGCAACAGATGACACTTTATCTCATTGTCAGAAGATTAATCATCTATTACATGATGGCTAAAAATGAAAAATATTAGAAACATTCTAGTTTGACACACATCAGCCTAACTTATATAAAAACAAGATAAATAGAATAAGAAAAGGCAATAATAATATATAAACCTGAACACCTATAAAGCCACTTGTACATACATAGATTACATTTACTGAGCATTCTAAAATCATTAACCTAATATGTCTCATTTGTGCTGGCTAAATCTTCCATCACTATATGTCACATATGACTCAAAAATTATCATCAAGTGTCCCCCTTTAAATATCTCTCCAGGGAACAGCATCTCCCTTGATGTAGTCGCCTTGGAGGACTTGGCACTTGCTCCAATGATGCTGCCAATTTCTTGAAGTGATTTTGAAGCTTCTTTTAGTTGGAGTTTCACTCCCTGCCATCTTAAGAAATGCCTAGTAAAATCAATATCATTATTTAAATGTTCCATCTCCCCACACCACCACCACCCAGAAGAACATCTGTTAGGATTCCATCAGGCGGAGTTGTAGGATGCAAGCAACAGAAACGGACTCTTAGTAATGTTAGAAGAAAAGGAACTTATTAATAGAAAATTGGATATTTTCTAGAATTTCCGGAAGTGTTGAAGAACTAAACTTTTTAAGCCGGCAGACACTATGAGCATTCAAGCCATCCTAGTGACTCCAACTTGCATTGGTAGTTCAGTGGTAGAATTCTCGCCTGCCTAGTGACTCCAGGACTCAGCATTGGGAAAGGTCAGCTGAGTGTGGGGTGCCACAGTCCACATCTGCTGTCACCAGCTAAGGACCCTGGCTGCTGCCATTGCATTGTACGTAATGCCACTGTAACCAGAAGTCATGCTCCCCAGTTCCTTTTTCCTTGATCTGCCCTTTCCAGATTCAAAATCCTGTTTGGGTCCTTCTGACTGACTAAAACTGCATCATGATCTATAACTTTCAGAAGAGTCACAAAAAGGAGCATCTGACTTCACCACCTTCTTTAGTATTCAGTGAATTGTCTGAACCCATGTGGTAGATATTTCTTGAAATGACCTTGGAGAGAGAGACTTTGGAGAGAGGTTCACCATTATCTGTGTCCTTCAGCCATAGGGTGCACCTGTTTCTCATGGTTGCTGATGGGGATCTATGTTTTCAGGTCATCACACAATGGATGTGGCCATGTAATTTGATTTTATGAATAGTATGGAAGTAGCAACCACTCTGGGCTGATGTGGTTAAGGACAGGTGTGCTTTTTTCTCTTTCTCCTCCTGTTGGACTTTGTATTAAGACAATGGAACCCCAAGATGGAAGGAATTTGAATCAAACTGTGAAGAATGGAATGGAATGGAATGGAAGAGCAACTAAATTCCAGCTTTGGACTGTTATGTGAGTTTAAAGTTAAATTTTTGGAGTTTATCTCAGTGATATCAATTTTTTCTATGCTTCACACTCAGTCTTTATTGGTATTAAGTACTGGGTTGGTTTGTGATAGTGATGCCTTTAAGGTCATTGAAGGTATGAACAATTGTTCCTCTATTGTAGGAAGAAAGTCAATTTACTGTACTTAGGATGGGGCTCTGGGAGAGAGTACCTGACATCTATTAGGACTAGGTCAATTTTCCTAATCTTTTCCTGATGTGATACCCAGAGGGAGTGGTGCAGACTGGAATATTCCTCCGGTTGTTCTCTATGCTGCCTAACATCTACCCCAAGCTGTAGATATAATTCTGCCTAGACTTAATTCTTAAAATGACTTTGAATATGCCCATACACACACACACACACACACACACACACGCGCGCGCGCGCGCGCGCACACACACACACACACACAAATGTGTGTGTGTGTGTGTAAAATCAACCAACCCCACATTTCCATATTTCAACTAGCATTTATAGGAAATTACTTGAGACACACCCTACAATCATACAACATATCAGTACATCAGGACTCTGTTGGTTAGTTAGCACTTTTCTACCAAGCGTGGGCTTGAATAGAGAGCTACTGGGGGAAACGGATAGAGTTCATTCAGTTCTTGGAAAAGAAATTTTATATAGACTTAAATTAAGACTATAAAAATCTTCATCCTCCAACACAGAGAAAGTGTGTACTTTCTCTTCTCTTTTGAACAAAACCTACCTAAATTTTGGTACCTTTTTGTGACATTATTTTTCCTCATGAATCTCTCCTTGTTTTCATTTTGATCACATATCTCCTGCTTATTAATGTGACATGGAAGAAACTTGTTGAGTCCCCAGTGGCTCTAGGTCAAGCAGTTTCTTCAAAGAACAATCCTGTCTACACAGAATGCTCCAGATGGCAGAGAATTCTTCTTCTGTGTTTAAAATTCTAACATCAATGACTGCACTTAATGTTTCTTGTTGGCAGGGAAAATGAGACTTTTCTTGGAGGTAATTCTAATTAAACCCACTAGTTGTATTTTATATACCTTTAGGAAAATATCAAGAACATTCTCTAGGGTATCATCCTCCAGGTAACCATGTTTGGAAAGGTGGAGATGCTCTGAGGCTGGTCATGAGACTGGGTGGTGTGAATATCCCGGTAAAAGATTCTCCAGAGTAAGTCAGGTCTTCTGATAGACAATGAAGGGATTTTTCAGATCATCAGATGTCACTAGTGCAGTCTTTCATGGTATCTTATGGGCAGGAGCTAAATTATCTCCTACTAAGTTAAGGATGAGATCGGGGAATCTGGCCTTTGATTCTGCCCATCTCTATACCTTCCCCAACTCCTAGAAGCAGACAAAAAATAAGTGCTTATTTCTTGCACTGAACTTCTTGGGACGGTAACTCCCAGACTTCACAGAACTCTGTTACCCAAGCTTTCTTGGATTTCACAACATCACCCCAGGCATTCATGAATCAAGAACAGATTGCAAACATTTTTTTTTCTTTTCCATAGAGGTAGTTTATATCCCCCACTTACTCAAAGTAACTTTGAGTCATTGTCTTCCAAGTAAGTTATTAATTGACAAATCTGGGATTTATCACTGAGGATCAAGATTAAGGAACTCATCAGGTTGTAGCTTCTCTTCTAGAAAATCCTCTCTGAGAAATGAGAAGAGAAAAATACTATGTCCAGGTGGGACTTGCAAGGTTCACTGCTTTAACATGCCCACATTTGTCTTGCTATCGCAACTTCATCTCTCCCCTCCACTAGCAAAATCTGGACACACTAGGGTGGGAGATAAAATTAGCATGGGACATGGAAGAGTGGAGAAAGAAAAACGAAGTAGGTTCAAAATGTTCTGGAAATCATGTCCCCTCTTTTATTTTTGTCCAGCTTCATTGTTATTTAATTGACAGCCCTGCAATGTATGTAAAACACACAAGGTGATGATTTGATATATATATATATATATATATATATAAAAAAATCAAATATATATATATATAAATAAAAAATATATAAATAGAAATATATATATATATATATATATATATATATATATATATAGAGAGAGAGAGAGAGAGAGAGAGAGAGAGAGAGAGAGAGAATTTCTTCCATAGGTTAATTACCACATCCATTGACTCATATGTATTTAGATTATTTTTAAAACTATTAGGTTCTAAACAATTAGCAAATTATATATATAAAATACATAACACTATAAAATACAGTGTTTTCTACTATAGTCACCATGCTATATATTAGAGTCTCAGAACTTTTCATCTCAAAGTTGAGTTTCTAATCTTTTACTAAACATTCCCCCAATTCTTACCCCTTGCAACCGCCATTCTGTTATCTGCTAATGTGAATCTGACATTTTATTTTTTTAATATTTCACATCTAAGTGAGACAGCAGTAGTTGTCTTTTTCTGGCTGTTTTATCTGGTTTAGTATAATGATCTCCAGATTCATTCATGTTTTCACAAATGGCAGATTTTCCTTCTTTTTAAAAGGTTGACTACTGGTGTGTGTGTGTGTGTGTGTGTGTGTGTGTGTGTGTGTGTACTATTTTCTTTATCTATTCATCCATTAGAAGACACTTAGGTTGTTACCATACTTTGGCTATTGTGAATAATGCTGCAATAAACATGAGAGTGCAGATATGCTCAGGAGTGGGCTTGCTGGGTAGCTCTGTTTTTAATTTTTGGAGGAACCTCCCTACTGCTTTCCATAGTGGCTATACTAGTTTACATTCCCACCAACAGTGTGCAGGTTCCTTTTTTCTATATCTTTACCAGCATTTTTCTAATTGCTTGTCTTTTTAGAATAGGTTTCCTGACAGCTGTGAAGTAGTCTTTTATTGTGATTTTGTTTTGTGCCTCCCTCTTGATTAGTGATGTTGAGCATATTTTCATGTACCTGTTGGCCATTTTGTAATTTTTCTATAGAAAACATATCCAGTCAGACCCTATATCCATTTTTAAATTGGATTATTTGGTTTTTGGTTATTGAGTTGTATGTTTCTCATATATTTTAGAATTAACCTGTTATCAGATAAGGTTGTTTCTACAGATCATCTATCATTCTGCACGGAGAGTGGTGCAGACTGGAATATTCCACCGGTTGTGCCCTATGCTACCTTACATCCAACCCAAGCTGTAGATGTAACTCTGCCTAGAATTAATTCTTAAAATAATTTATATATATATATATATATATATATATTTATAAGGTTCACTTTTCATTTTTTTGATAGTTTCCTTTCCTGTGCAGAAGATTTTTAGTTTTATCTAGCCCCATTAGTTTATTTTTTATTTTTTTGTCTTTGCTTTTGGTGTCAAATGTGAAAAATCATTACCAAGATCCAAGTCAAGAAGCTTATTCTCCATGTTTTCTTCCAGGAGCATTAAAGTTTATGGTCTTATGTTCAATGTTCGGACCATAGTGATTGAAAGAGATGCTTGAAATGATTTCAATTTTCCTAAATAAAATTTAAATAATAAAGTAAATGAAATCACTTTGTGACCTAACATACAATCTATCACAGAAAATGTTCTATGTGCGCTTGAGAAGAACGTTCTGCACTATCTTTTTGATCTGTCTGTCATAAGGTGTAGTTTAAGTCCAATGTCTCCTCATTGATTTTCTGTTCATATGATCTGCCCATTGTTGAAACTGGGGTTTTAAAGTCTCCTGTTATTCTATTGCTGTCTATTTCTCCCTTCAGAGCTCTTAATATTTGTTTTATGTATTTAGGTGCTCTGATATTGTGTGTATTTGCAATTGTCATATCCTTCCATCTTCTTCTGGTATTCCTATAATGTGTATATTGGTCTACTTGGTGGTATCCCATAAGCCCTTTAAGCAATTTTTATTTCCAGTCTTGAAGGAGAGGCCTTATGTGGGAGATGAAGGTTATTGTCCAAATGTGCTCTGCCTCTTGATTCCCTCTCAAATCTTTGTGGTTGTAAGTTGCTGTTTTTGTTTTTCGTAGATCCTAGTAGTTGAGGGTATCCCAAGATCCACCAGTGTCTCAAAGGGAAGAGGACCTAATACCTGGGGGATGTTCACTGAATATTAGTGGAATGGGTGAGGCTACATGAGTTCAGAATCTCATCCAATATTACACAGAAAGTTAGCTCTGGAGTTCCTTGAGAAAGGAAGATACTGTATCCATTTTTAATAGCCATGCTTAGTACAATGAGATAATCTTTTTTGATTTTTTAAGAATGAGGAAATAATTTTAGGAGAGGTCTTTTTCATTGTCAAGTCTATCTTGGGGAGATTACTTGTCCTGAGGAAGAGAATTGAAGCAGAGATTTGTTGCACTTCGAGTGTCCACCTGAAGTGTGGTGCAGGGACCAGGAGCATCAGCACCACCTGGGGACTGGCCAATAATGCCAAAGTACAATCTCTACCTTAGACCTACTTACCTGAGAGCTGCATTCGTAAGACCTCCGTACCACCCCTCCTGGCAATTCCCGTGTACCTTAAAATTTTAGAAGCTGGAGTTAGCTTACATTTTTGAGTACTTTGTCACACTTACCCAACAGTGACTGTTAAGAGACAGTTTGAGGTCTAGTCTACTCTCCTGATTAGGTAAAATAATATTTCTCAATGAATTGTCACCAAATTTCCAGGCCAATTTGTGGAGTTTGAATAAAAGCAAAGTAACTGACACTGATTCTCCCATTGGTTTCTCAGTGGAGCCTTGGTGGTATCTTTGTTAGTGAAACATTGTCACACTCTTTCAGGTTTATACTGTCCTTTTAATTTAAATAGTAACAGATAAATAACTTGTGTGTGCAGTATTTATGGAACTTGGAATTTTCTAGAATTTGATTTGTTTTGTGTCCAACCTTTCAGTTACATATGGAAATGTTTTTCATTTTACCTTTCTTTTTTTCATTAAAAAAAGAATAAGATAGAAGAATGTGTTATTCATAATAACTACAGAAGAAAAGCACAAAACCACAACTATGTAGAAGTGTGGGAAGAGATCAAAACAAAGCTTATTTAAATTTAACCAGGATTTTATTAAGTGTTCAAAAATAACTATTTTCCATGTGATGCACATAATTCAAATGAATAATTCCAGATGGCAATCCATTAAGTTGGGTATTCTTGCTATTTATATCATGTCATGTCATGTCGTGTCGTGTCTTGTCGTGTCATGCCATGTCATGTCATGTCATATATCATAGCATAGCTTGCTTCATATCATATATTATATCACATCATATATCATCTCACACCATATATCATATCATACCATATATAACATCACATATCTTATCATATCAAGTCATATATCACATCATACCATATCACTACACTTAAAAGAAGCAATATCAATCACTGTGAAGACAAGGATTTATTAGAATTCCTAACTAAATACGTTCATCTCTGTGTGTGTGTGTGTGTGTGTGTGGTCATATGCATGTCTGTTTTTGTAAGATGAGCCTCCTTGAGACCAAATCTTTGAGAATAATCTCTGCAGGAACTCCATCAACCTCATGAACACGTGGGTTTTCCAAGGTAGAAAGGGTCCTATCTTTTACTGGGGAATTCCCAAGGCTAGGGCACAGTCCCTTACCGATTCAAAGGCTTTGTTAACTTAACAAGGAATATTAAAAGTGTCATGAAAGCCTGCTCAAACCCCTGATTTACATATCTTTCTCAGTGGCAGCTTGCCACTTTGTCAGAGTTGCCCACATGTTGAGCAACCCAATTATTCAGCTTATGAAGGGTTAAATAGTTGACTCTGGGAGCTGGTAGCCAGTTGTGAAGGGCCAGAGCCAGAATACAAAATGCCAGGCTCAGGCTAAATGTCTCTCCCTTAACTATCACTGGTCAAACAGCCCTTAACATGCAGGCAACCTAAAATGGAGATTCTCAAAGTCCAGGTATCAGAATTCCCTGGAAAGCTTATTAAAACACACATGGCTGGACTCCATCCTAAAGTTTCTGATTCAGTATTCTGGGGTGGACTTGATAACTCACATTTCTAACAACAAGGTGATATTGATGCTGCTGGAGTTCACACTTGATCAACTTGTCTGGTTATTTAGTTTTAATAAGAGTTTGATATTGACAACACCCAAAAAGTTACGAGAGACTATTCTGAGATTATTAGTTAGACACTTGAGAGGTCTGATGCTTATATTTTTCTGATAGGCAACATCATGTAATGTCAAGATCATGAACTTTGGAATCAAGTTGTTCAAGTTCAACTCTCAGCCACACTGTTTGCTAAGCTATGTGATCATGGGCAAGGTGCCCAATTTATTTTGTCTCAGTCTTCCTCCTTATTATATACAGACAATATCTCACTCATAGGGATTTTATGCAGATAAAGAAAGATTAATATACTGAAAACACAATGCTTTGCATTTAGGAACTATTAAAACATATCTTAACTATTGTTAATTACAATTACCTACTCTTACAAGAATGGATTATTACTTTAAGCTCACCCTGGACCTGTCAGTTCAGGAATGCACCTGCTCTCCCCAGGGGCATGTCAGTTCTATGGCATCAATCAACTCAACTCAATACAACCCAACTTTATCTGTTCTGAAGGCCATGCTAAGTTCTGGACAAACGTCTAAATGTTAAATTCTGGACAAATATTTAAACATTTTTGGCTTTCATGGTATTAGTTATATATTAGTGCATAATAAATTACCCCAAAACTCAGAGGCTAAAATAAACATTTATTATCTCACAGTTTCTGTGGGTCAGAAATTCAGGAGCAGCTTTGCTGGTGGCATTTCTGGGTGGGGATCTCTTGTGAGTTTGCAGTAAAAATGTCTGCTGTGGCTACAGTCATCTGAAGGCAAGTCGTGAACTAGAAGAGCCATATCCAAGGGAGCTCTCTGATGCCCCTGGCAGTGCGGGTGTTTGGCAGGAAGCTTCACTGCCTTCCACATAAGCCTCTGCACAGAGATGCTCATTTGTTCTCATGACGTGGTGCGTGTCTTGTTCTAGAGCCTATGATGCAAAAGGGGAGAAAGGAAGCCTCAATGCCTTTTGTGACTTAGCCCTGCACATCATTCTCTGTTGTTTCTCCAATATCTTTTTGTTTATACCTGTCAACTTCACTCAGTGTGTCTTGGGTGAAGTGGGAGAAAGAGAGAACTATACAAAAAGTCTGCATACCAGGGGCTGGTAATCATTGGTGCAGTCTGGGAAGTTGGCTATCCTCTGATGGAAACTGAAGGTCAGGAGGAATCTGTGTCTACTAGTAAAGTACTGTGCTCAAAGATGGAAAGGGACAAGACCATCCAATGCAGAGAAGATGTTAGCACTGCATGGGCGGAGACTAGTTTTAGTCAACACTCAGATGCTTTGTGTAACGGGAACATCTGATTTAGGCTTGAAAGAAAATGTCAAGGAATGATATACCTGGAAGAGACACAATATGAAGTGAGGAAAAGAAAAGGACTCATGGAAAACAGTAAAAGCAATTTGTTATTCAGACCTTGTATTTCACAATCTATATGCATACCTGTCCCATGTGATGTTTCTATGAAATAAATAGCCCCGATGATGACCCATATTTACTGAACTGAGGTCTCCACCCGGATACTTTTCATTCTGCAGTCATATATGATGAAGGTATCAAGACTGGAAATGAGGTTTCCACCAGCAGTGGGAAAAAAAAACCTTTGCTCTTTTAATGTCTAATGTCTTTCATGGTTTGTATACCTGTAACTAGACCCACCATTTGTCCTGATTTATGTAAGTTATTCTTAGTGCATGACTATTGTTTTTCTGTAATAATAGCATCTTCTTTCACTTTAAAATATTTCCTGATTTCAACAATAAATTATTTCTTGATCTGGGACAGAACTAGGTAGGATGAGTTTTCTCATAGACTTAAGGTTCAAAGTATCCTGAAAACAGACATGTGAATGAACTTTCTTGTATTTTCCAATACCTAGACTAATACACTGGTTAGAGAGAGTGCTAAAATAAAGACCTGTTATTGACTGGAATTATATAGTATGTACCTAGAGCAGATTATATATAAACTCCAAGTTCAGTGTTAAAACATTCCAGAAATCAGTCAGTGTAAGTTTCCATGAGGGAAAAGAACCAGGAAGAGAAAAAGTAGAAGGTCCTTAGTGGAGAGTTAACTCACTGAGCATTTAAGGGGTTAAAGTGGTTCTTCAGGCTCTGGGTGTGAACTCCATCCTGTCTTAATAATACCGCTAATACCTGTGCATTCATATGAGCAGAACAAGTGAAAACCTGCCTTGCAGAAATTAGATTAAACAGTTGAAGGAGACAGTCATTTTAATAAGGAGCTTCTATGTAAAAACCCTTGATACTTCATTATCTATTTATTCCTCTCAGTCACTCAATTTTATTTTATCCTTCATAATTAAAATGGAGACAAAACTAGGTCTTTAAAAAATGATCCAATGCCACTGTGTTTTGTGTAAACAACATTGGTTGGGTGTAGTGCAGCTTGCCTATGCTCATGATCTGTTGTTATTGTTTCTCTCGTCACTCCATCTTTATACTCTCTGTCCATGAGGGTTTTCCCATTTCCCAGCTTCACAGGGGGAGAACATCTTGTGATACATGGGCTTTAGGAGATTATGCACACACATAGAGAATTAAACCATTGCAACGTTGCAGAGATGAGGCAAGTTGTCTTTCATATGTATATAATTATGTATTATATATAATATATAAAATATATTATCTAGAAGGCATTGATCATCTGCATGCCCTTGAAACACCAACCTTATTGATCTCAGATAGTGTTAGCTACTCCTCCCCTCATTCTTTCACAAGTCCCCTGAACCCTGAACCAAACTTTCATTTGGGGCTCTGTTGTTAGCCAGATTTAGTGTAAAGTTTCTTGGAAAGCTATGGCACATGCTGTACAAGGATGCCAACATTAAGGTGACACATATGTCCTCCTGTCTCCAACCTCCCAAAAGAAGAGTGCATGGATATGCCATGCACACACATTCTTCTTACATCCTTGAATTCATTTCATGAATCCTACAGCTCCCAGGGACAAACCCCAGGCAATCAAGGCAGCACACCAAACTTTTGGGCTTGTTTTTTCTTAGTGAGTATGTAGACTCAAGGCAATGAAATGACTTGTACAAATTCTTGTTTGAAAGAGGCTATGAAAGTTAAGACACTTATGAAGTTGAAGGTACTAAGATCACTATCACATAAAAGTGGAGTCTGCCAAGAGTTAAAGTCCAGTTAGTTAGAGAGACAGTTGACCTCCCTAGACTGGTCCATGCACAATTTGTTTTTAGAGTATCATGCAGAAATGTCCTGTCCTCTATGGATCTTGTGCATTTTCTTGTTTATGGAACAGTCGCTGTGCCTATTATATGTAAAGGGGAAAATTCTGTAATTTAAGCCTTCGATGAGTTTGATGTGTGAAAGCAGAATATGTTGGACATAATTTAGTTGATGGGTGAAACTATGAGTCTCAGCTTTTCGTTGAAGTTTCCTTATTTGTGATGAGCATGTTGTCCCCACTTTCCTTTAACTTCTTTGGCTTTCTAAGAAATTAGCAGCAAATAGATGTGAGAAACAAACAAACATTAACCAGTGGTGCATTTGGAGGACGGGTAGGCAGAACTCTCTTGGGTGGATTCCAGGAGTAGAATTGCTGGGTCAGATAGTACATTTATGTTTAAACTTTCAACAAATTGCCAAACTTTTTCTCAATGTGGTTTCACCAACTTACAAGCCCTGTAGCAATCTCTGAGGTTCCCAATTTCTCTTCATCTTCACCAATACCTTGTATTGCATTTTTTCCCTTAAAAATTATAACCTTTAACTGCACTAGTAAGAGCAGGTGTAAAAAACTCAAAATTAGCATTTTCCCAATAACTGATGCTTTGTGCATCTTTTGTATGCATGTTGATCAGGTACATCTTCTTAATTGAAATGTTTACTCATATTTTGGCCCCCTTTTAAAAAAAATTGGGGTAAGTTCTGATTGAGTCGTAAGAGTTCTTTATATATTCTGTATACAAATTTTTAATCAGAGATAAGACTTTAAAATGTTTTCTTCCAGTCTGTACTGTCTTTTAAATTTCCAAATGGTACCTTTCATTGCATGAAAGTTCTTATGCCTTTCTAACTACTGCTCTTTGAAAAGTATTGCTCAACATACAGTACTACTCAGCTAAAAGAAACCAAAAACTACATGAAGGTAGCCTTTCTGATCATTTCAAGTACTCGATGGAGTCCATCAAATCATTATGTTTTTCTTATTGAGAATTTACTCTGGGTCAGCTTTCTCTCTATACTCTTTTTAATTCTCACAGCTACCTTGCATATTGTGACTCCCACTGTATATATATGAAAACCGAGGCTGGGGAGGTTCAGCTACTTGCCGAAAAAAAGGGGAAAATATCAGAAGCTGGATTTGAAAACAATTCTGTATTACTTTGAACCCTGAGCTCCCCAGATAATGCTAAGAATGACTCCTCAAGCATGGCAAAGTCCGGAGTCCCCACAGCTCTTGGAACCAAGAGTGAAACTTGCTTATATATAGATTGTGCCCTGCTGTTAGCATAGGAGAATTAGGAGAACAGCTCCCAGTTTCTTCTCTGGCTCTCTATCTGCTAGCTGTAAAGTAGCCCCTTTAGTCATCATAGCTACAGAAAAAATGCTGTTTTATTTTAAACAGTTAATATTCATCAAATGTTAATGAAAGTACATAACAAATAATTCCAACAAACATGGTGTCTGATTAAGATGAAAGGGATGACAATCCTGTGAATTTTTAATCTGAAAAATAAAGAATATTACATTAATAAGATTTAATTATATCATTAAATATTTAAAATTACCTTCTTTAATATATTTTATTTTTATTTAATATATTTCTTTCTTAAATGTCTGTAACACTTTCATGAGATTGGTACATAAAATCCTATCAACTGTTATGGCAAAAGAGAATTTTAACTTAATATATTCATCATATTGATCTCACAACTTCCACTTTATTTATTGTTCAGGAAAGCTAATAACCCTTTATACTTTATTATAATTGATATTTTCTCCACATAGAGTGATAAATAATTAATACCATTACAGGGACATCATGTGCAATACACTAATTCGGAAAAAAAAAGAAACACAACAAACCATCTGAGTAGTGTATTATGCATTCCATTTTAATACTCTACACTTACAATTAATGCTACATTTTACAGGAAAACATAATTAACTTTGGGAATCTGTCTTGACTCTGTCTTGAAATGACCACATTTAGGCAGTGAAGCTAAGGCAGGGGATCTAGCCTAAGCCAGCTCTCTGGTTTTTCCACATTTCAGCTCCTTCTAAAGGATCTGCAAAATTATACACCCATCACCAAGTCTTTCCACACCTTGGGAGAGGTGTTTATAAAAGGGAAAAGATGGTCTTTTAGCCTGTGCTCTCTTTCCAATAATTGAATTTGATTTTTTATTTTTTCTGTTTTTTTATAATTGTGTTTTAATGAAAAAGCAACACCTCTCTCAACATTGCTAATAAGATAATTAAATTTACTTTGTCTTTCTCTTCCATCATCCCAAGAAGACATTTTAGGGAAGAAGAATAATGTAACCATTGCTTCTACTTTTCCATGGGTGACTTGATTGTTTATATCTTCCATGGAGTCAACTGGATTAAAAGTCCCTAGCAAGGGATCAGAGTGTCTGGGTTGAGATGTTATTCTGCCTAATTCTAGCTTTACAGCTTAGGACAGGTTCTTTTTACCTCTCTGAACTTTAGTTCCTTTCTACTAGACTGTAAACTCCATGAGGGCAGAGACCATGTTGGTCATTTTATTCCTTGAGCAGTGTTTGACCCATGGTGAGATTTAAAAACATTTGAATAAACATTAAATATTCATATTTAATATTCATTGAACATGAACATCCAATATTTGAGAATGGATGATGGAATGTGTAGAAAGAATTCCTTGCGAATTTATGTGATGAAGTCAACCAGAGCAGACCATCTAATTTGTCTGTTCTGATTTGTTACCTATAGCTAGAGAAACTCAAGCCATGCTTAATGTGATGGGCCAGTAAAAAGGAAGCCTGGACTATCAGTCCCATCACAAGCTATTTCTAAATTAACTTGCTTCCTGACCTCTGGTTTTGTCCTCTACCATAGGCTTGTCCTTGCCCCATAAATCTGACAAGTGGACACTAAGGTATGCTCCTCTTAGATCCTATGGGTCTTATTCTGGTTTGGGCCCCCTTCCTTGGCTTCTGTGTTTTGTTTCTAATGATCTGTGCCACTGAGTGATTCTTTAAGAGGTTTGACTGCAGGCTCCAGAAGCCAGTTGGTCCACCCACAGTTTGCTGGCTGTGCCTTGGAGTTTTGTCCTTCACTGGCCTCCTGCTTCCCTCTCCCATCAACAGTAGCATTTATTAAATGACAGAGATGACTACAGGAGCATAAAACCCAGCCGACTTGCCACTAATTGGATTATTTTCACTCCAAAACTAATCTGTGAGATAAGATTAAGGCAGGGACTTTTCTTGAAATTGTTCCTTTGGTTGGTGACCTCTCTTCCCTCTCACTTTCACCATTTCCTAGAGATATTTCCTTAATCGATCCCTTCCCACTAATCCTCATTTCAGAGTCACTTCTGGGGACCTCAACCTAAGATATTCAAAGACAGATTTAGGTTTCCATATTTGACTGGCAACTCTCCTTTGTCTACCTTTATGATCCATCTGCTAGTGTCAATTTCATGTAATTATCTGATCACAAAGAGCCTCTGGGGACTCTGCTTTTGCATTGACCCAAAAGATCAGCCTCTACCCCACCCCTTTGCAGCTATCCTAAAATGAAATGAAACCTCTCTTTTTGTGCAGTCTCACATTGTAAGTACAGAATAGTAACTCTTTAGTAACTTTTACTAAATGACAGCTTACAATTAGAAAATCATCTTTGAAAGGCAGATCTTGGAATTATTCTCCAACCTATAAACCTATTCTCAACCTTCTGTAGAAGCATGAACATGTCTATAATGATCAGGTGATAAACTGTGGAATCAATCAGATTAGTGAAATGTGAGGAAGCATTCTCATAAAGTCTAGTGATGAAGAGTTAAGATATGGGTTAAGAGTAGTTTGTATGTAATAGTTGCTCAATAAAGAATATCTTATATGGGTGTGAATCTCTGTACTTCATATTTCATAGATACAGGGGTGGGAGGGAAACCTGAAAATGGAATTTCAATGGCATTTTTTAAATTGAATTGTTGGAAAGGAAAGACAAGCAAGAAAAGAATTAAAAGTCCTATCCCAAAAGAAAACATGCATTGAAGTTGAAGGTTCAGAAAGCGTGAGACAGGAAGACTAGTCACATAGATTCTATCCATTCTGGTCAGCAGCACCAGCTGCTAAAACAAACACAGAAATTCTTAGTGTTTTAACACAACGAAAATTTATATTTTTCTCATGCAGAATCTCATGCACATGTTCCTGCTTGCCAAGTAGCCTACAAGGGGGCCCAATAAAAGATTTAATGTCCCTACTTCACATTACAAACACACACACACAAAAAAAAAAAAAAAAACAAAAAACCAAAACCTAGTTCTGGGTAGATACCAATGTGAAAGTTAAAACACCAAAACTTCGAGAGCAGTGCTATCCAATCATCTGATAGAACCTTCTGCAATGATGGTAATGTCACTCCCTGCTAGCCATTAGCCACCTGTCACTATTGGCCACTTAAATATGACTTGTACAACTGCAGAAATGAAGTTTTAATTTTATTTAGCTTCCCTTAATATAAATTTAAATACTTGTGGACTAGTGGCAACCCTACTGGGTGACACAGTTCTAGAACATGACACAAGATAATATTTTCATAAGCCTGGAATAGGCAAATATTTCTTAAATGAGACACAAGAGAAGGATCCATATAAGAAAGACCGATATGTTCAACTTCATTGAAATGAAGAATTTCTGCTCATTAGAAGACTCCTTTAAGAAAGTCAAAAGATAATGCAAATTTGCAATGCAAAAATATGACAAAGGACTAATCCCAAATACATAATGAAATCCTGTACATCAATGAAAAAGAGATAAACCAATTTAAAAATGGCCAAAGATTTCGAGAATCTTTATAATAGACATTATCTAAATGGATTGACATCCATATGAAAGTTGCTCAACATAATTAATCATCAGGAAAAAAAGAGAAAACCACAGTGAATAATCATATGTCTATCAGGATCGCTAATACAACAGAACAAAACAGAAACTGACAATACTAAATGTTGGCAAGGACCAGTTGGAATGCTCATTTACTACTAATAAAAATGTAAATTAGTGAAACCACTTTGGTAAACTGTTTTGCATTTTTGAATAAAGTTTAACATATGACTAGCAGTTCTTGTTTTATATCTCACAAATATGGAGTAAAAGAAACAAGAAAGCACACAGCTAATTACATAGAACTTAAAAACTGGCAAAGACAATCTGTAGTAATAAAAATCAGAATAGCTTTGTGTGTGTGTGTGTGTGTGTGAGAGAGAGAGAGAGAGAGAGAGAGAGAGAGAGAGAGAGAGAGAGGGTGGGAGAGAGGGGTGGGGGGTGGTAAGGAAAGACAGAGGCACCAGATAAGATTACGTGGTAATAATATTGAACTATACTCATATTTGTACACTTTTCTTTCTTTAGGTTATATGTCAGCAAACTACTTGCTTAAATATCTTTTTAAAATTTATGAAGCAGGTTTAAGCATGCTGAAAAGAACCTGAAAGTGTGAATGACAATGAAAGAACCAGATCAATGATAAGAGGTTTTATTTCACTACTATGTATGGTAAGGAGATGAACTAGAGATTGGGCAATTTTGTCACCTGATCTCTTCCCTCTCACAGATGCATTTACTTTTTTATGTCTGCATAGTGGGGACTCATTTACCTATTAAATGTTATTGAGCACCTCTCCTAAGTGGTAAGTTGTAGGTCAAAAGTGCTGGTTTGAAGTGACCAGCTCCTTAATTAATCAGGGAGGAGCAAACCATTTGATAAGCCATTTAAATATTTCATAATCTCCCTGCTCTCCTTCATTGATGGTTCTTGAAGTTTTCTTCTGGCCTCAATAGTCTATAGATTTCCTTGTGGTTTATATTAAAGGATAGTGCCCACATATGATCAATTCATGGCTCGTAGGTGAATGATTTTGTGCACGAGTCTGTGAACTTCCATGGGCAGAAGCCTTGCCTCATTCTTCTGAGTCCTTATACTGAGCACAGAGCCCAACCTTGAACTGAGACTTGGCCCAAGATTGAAGGTGTCGAGAACAAAAAAATAAACATGAAAGGCACATGCTGCACCTGCTCTCATTCTATTGGTGTTTCCTTTCTCACTCAAGGGACAATACCCCTCAGGCTTATTTGAACTCAGTGAATAATGACATGGAGTGACAAAGGTCTTCCTCTTTAAGATGTGCGTAGATGTGGATACTGGCTACTGATTCCTAGTCTCACCAGTTCTTAAACATTTCTGTTATATAGATCTCCCATCATCAACTGCTTGGAGATATTCTATAGACTAAACTATTTTCTCCCTAAAAATGTAGATTTCCTCCTATATCAAAGACAGCTGTAGCACATCAATAACAGATAACAATAGTATTTACTCATCCTCCCATACTAGGTTGACAGAGGTGCAGTTCTGTTTTTCTTTTCAATCACCAGGACTCTTTATTATGTGATCTCACACTGAGGACTGAGAATAGACACTTTTGTTTTTGTGAAGGAAGGGAGATCTAGAATCAGATTTTCAATGTGTCATTTTCATGTCTTTTTTTCTTAACCATGAAGATTCTCTTCCTGGGAACACTAGGGACGTGCTTCTGATGAGCTTGTTTCCTTTTCATTCATTGATGTTTTGTTTCCTCTACGTAAAGTATATTATTGTAGTGCTAGTGAAACCATGAGAAGAGAGTACAGTTGAATGATTACCCTTTCCAAGTCCGAGGATGTGATGGTAGCAGGAACAATTGTTGGCTTTGCTCGTTGGAAGAAGTAGAAAGTCTATGCCTGAAGGTGTCTTTTGTTTTCCTAGATGTATGGTCAGGACAGTAGGGTTGGATTAGTCAGTTTATGAATTATTCAGAGATGGATTAGCCAGCTGATGGATTATTCAGGCCTCTGTT
Source organism: Scalopus aquaticus (assembly GCA_004024925.1). Taxonomy (NCBI): domain Eukaryota; kingdom Metazoa; phylum Chordata; class Mammalia; order Eulipotyphla; family Talpidae; genus Scalopus; species Scalopus aquaticus. Next base: position 127,339 of record PVIJ01000458.1, on the reverse strand, counting down.
CCTTTTCCATTTCTCTTATCCTGCCAGATTCCTGCTCATTCCATTCCAACATAGTTGTTCTCAAGGGTAACAGGGAGCAGGGAGTGAAGACTCAGTGGTGACTAGTGGTTCACAGTTATGATCGAGAATGAGAATTGGTCTGATAAAGCATGTCCAGCCCTGTGGAGGGGGGTGGGCAGTGGGCCAACAGGAACTCAGGAAACTGTTGTTTCAAGACACACATGTACTACTTTGGAAAATAAACCAATAAACCAAAGCAGACACCCAGATATGGATAGTGAGCAAACCTGGTGTTAAATACAGCACGTAGAACTTTGGGACCTGGGTACCTATTCCAGACAAACTCTTCAGCTAGATTAAATCTAAGTTCTGTTATGTGTATCTGAGCCTCATGGTCTTTGGACTGCCCAGAGATTTTATTTCAATTAAAATCTATTGAGGACATACTATATGCTAGGTCCTTTACAAACAATACTAGGGTTTTTTTCATTGTAAGTTATAGTTGACCTGACTAGAAATAGTAAAAACTATTGAGTCAATTAATAATTAAACATAACAGAAAGTTTGAAATAGGAATTCCGGGGTTGGCAGAGAACTCCATAGGTATAAAAGATCCATGATTTTCTGGTATTTTTTGTATAACTATCAACCGTGTATTCTTGATATTTTTTTCCACATGGTTGAAAATGGCTGTGAGGGCTCAAAATAATCATGGGCTCAGGGTTAGGGGGGGAAGGGGGTAATGGACTTTCTACTTGCACTGTTCACTCTTTCATTAAGGAGGCTAAAATATTTCCAGATCCCCCAAACAGGAGTCCTCTGACATCTCACTGACCAGAATTGTATCACATAACTGTACCTAACCCAGTGACTAGTAAAATGAAATGACTGGTCATCACTGGTTCAGATCAATCAACATTAATTCCCCAGGTTGGGGTTCATAACCAACATAACAACAACAACAACAAGCAGGAAATGGATAGCAAGAAATCAGGAAAATGAAAATTGGGAGAATAAACAACAGCATCTATGACTTGCTTATTTGCTTTGGATCTGTATAATCTGAATCTGCAGATATATTCTTAAGAGTTTACCAAAAAGTAGGAAACATGAGCCCAACAGACTCTTGTCTGTTCTCTTGATTAGACTAGTAGCTACTATGCCCAGTAAGCTGCACCACCCAGTAAGGTGGTAAAGCCTTCATATTTACAAGTCTCCATATTCATTGTCATTGTCATTGTCTTGGTGACACTGTTGTCTCATTTGTAGAACTTAATAAAACTCATGAGATTGGCGGTTTAATAAATTGTTATTTTTTAAAAAAGATTTATTTATTTATGCATACAAGAACTGGGTGTAGGCCAGAGGTGCAGGGTGGTGAGAGGATTCACCAGAGACAGAATGGGGAGCAGAACAGGCAGATCTTGTGAAGTACACTGCTGAGGGGAGAAGCGGGCGAGGCAAAAGAGCGAGGGCGAGGCGAGGAGAGGTCTGCTGCACCATGTAGGAAGCTCCCTGGCCAGGGATTGAACTTGTTCTGCAGTGGCTGCGGATAGCTTCATAGTGCTGTGATTTAACCCACTGCACCAACAGGGAGGCCCCTAATAAATTGTTATTATTATTTTTTTTTTACAAGCTGGGGTACAGGCCAGAGGCGTGGGGCGGCGAGAGGGTTCACCAGAGACAGAGTGGGGAGCAGAACAGGCATATCAGAAATACACTGTTGAGGGGAGCAGCGGGTGAGGCAGGAGAGGTCTGCCGCACCATGTGGGATTCTCCCCAGCTGGGCATCGAACTCGCATAGCTCTGCCAACAGCTCCACAGCGCAGCACGAAACCGCTGCGCCACCAAGGAGGCCCAATAAATTGTTATTTTTAAAGATGCTTGAGATGGAAAATTATTGGTAAACGTGGGCGAAAGCTATTTATGAATAGGAACTACTCACTGTTAATAACTTATGACTTTAACCAGACCAAAGTGCTAAAGGATACAAGATACATGCGTGCTTTCAACCCACCCATCTAAACTGTTGATCAGGATGGAAATAGCCCAATTTCTTCTCACTAGAATTCGGATTTTGTAATGTGGAGTTTAAAATGATGTTTAATACTCTGGTTTCTCTTCAGTTCATATAAACCTTTCTCCCTTTAAAATGACCTTTAAAAATAAATTTATACAATCAACTTAAATATGGATACTATAAGAATATTATTGGTAATATCTACCATAGTTATTGTATCAGGGTACACTAAGTTGCTTAGTTTTGAAGATTATGGTGATTCTGATGATTTCCCTCTCACACATTCAATCAATGTCAAATGTTATCAGTTCTACATTGAACACAGTTCTCATGCTTATCATTTTCATGTGTCTTTCAGGCTAACAGTCTCTATAAAAAAATGCTGGTAATGGTGATGATGTATAGGGAATTTTTCTTGTGTTTGGAATAATTTTCTGAATTTCCCAGTTTTTGTACAATCACTTATCACCAGAAAAATGGACATAAAATATAATAAAATTTGTTTTTCTGAGTTGTTAATTTGGTTAAGGAAATGTCCACCATTTACTTTGTTCATATGCATGAATTATTTATTCTTCAGTATATGATGCTCCTATCTCTCTCAGAATAAAAGCTTCTGGAAGGCATTACTTGGTCCTTTAAACATCCCACAAAGCCTAAGTATTCAAGCATGTTTGCTCAGTTAAAATTAGTTGATTCTGGTGGAGGAGGAACCACATAAAACTTTATCATTACACCACTGATAAAGAAATAACTGAAACAAAAACTAAAATCTTCAAAATTGCAAAATCCCCTAAATGACTAAAAATTTCAAAAGACAGAGAATAAAAGAGAATGGAAAAGAAAAGAGAAAGAGAGACCCAACTTCCAGCTTCTTTAGAATTCTCCATTAAGCTTGTCATCAATCCAGACTGTATTTCATTCTCGGCAACTTTCTCCAACTTAGTTTAAATCCTTTTTGTACATTATTTCATTAACTTTTCCTCCTTCTTTTGGACTTTGAGTTGAATAATATCATTAAGAGTCTGGGCAGGAAGTTTCAGAACAGTTGGACATTGGGATATTATAGCATTCGGAATAATTTATTCTAGACCATTAATAGATACTGCACATCTATTTAGTCTAAAATTTTGACAAAGTCTTTGACAAAAGCTGAGGGAAAGCAGTCTCCAGGGAAGGAAGAAAAGACGTTTTATTCTAGCTGGCTAGACCGGATGGCATCTTGATTTCCTACCAAGGTCCCCAAATATTGGCAAGTAATGATTTTGGTATAAATTATAACTTCGATGTGTACAGAGGTTATGGAGCATTTTATACAAAGTAATAATATTAAGTAATTTGATTTAATTAATGACTGCTTAATCTGACATCTAACAAAATAAACAACACTAAATATGACACACTAACCCTTTATAGACTTCAATTCTGGAATAGTCCAAGTTGCGATTTTTGCTGATCTTGGCGGATCTAAGACTGAGTAACTTTATTAACAACTGTAAGACTTTCAATCTTCAGTTTACAAATTACATGACTGCTTCTAGACATATAATTCAAGTCTTCCTTGTTCTTATTAACCTAAAATAACTATATCTGGCTTTTAAAAATAAACTCTTATCTTGATTGCACTTTCATTGAATCATAAATATGCTGGTGTTAAATTTTGTGCAGGGACACACATCCTAATAGATGATTGAATGTCCCTCGTATCCTTGGCCCCTCACTTCCCCTTGAAGCTCACCAGGTATGAGCATTGTTCTCATCAGATAAGTAGCTTTGAATAGCAATATTTATATATTTCAGTGGCCACGTCATAACCTGGCTCCTTCACAAAAGGTGCTGTGATTTGAAGACAAATTAAAAAATAAATGACAAACCAGCATTGCTGATTATAAATTTTTAACACTTTTAACACTGAAAATGCCTGTTTTCAAGTATATGACACACTGTGCACTGACTTTGACGGGTCTGTGCACACAGGAAGAGACCAAGATGTTGTGTTACTCCAGCCCTCTGGATGTAACTATGTAAAAGATACACTTTGGGACTCAAATGAATCTTCAGCCTGACCAAGCAGTTTTCCCTTCTACCACTATAATGAAAACAGTCATAGTCAAATGAGCTGTTTCCTGCATCCTTTAAACAACTGTGAGAGTTTAAAATACAAGACGAAATGGGATGGGAGAAAAGATTCTCCTCGGCATGCCCTTGAAATCTCTTTCCTCTCTCAGCTACAAACAGCTATACATACAAACATTGATTGACTTTATCTTTTTAAATAATTATAACTAACTTGTACACAGTTCTTACGAAGTGCCAGGCATTGTCACTTTTTTGTATTAATAAACTGACCAATGAAAACTTCAGTTAACCCAATGAGGTGTTATTTTCTTTCTTTACAAAGAAGGAAACCCAGATGGTAATTTACAGTCTTGCTGTCTGGGTATTTCTCTCTCCCTACATTACAGAATTATTGAGGATAGAGATTTTCTTATTCCATACAGAGTAGAAATGGCTCTGGTTTCAGAGGCAAGTGGGCTTGGATTAGAATTCTGAGCCTTCATAAATTGCTGTAAGTTGGCCCCCCCCAAAAAAAAAAAAGTTTTGCTTTGTGATTTCGGTCAATTTCCATGCTGTAAGTATTCACTGGTAGTTTAACAACTGGCCTTTAAATTCCTGAAATTTTAATTATCAGTTCTTGCAAGCTGGTATGAGATGATTGCAGCACCTCTGAGATGGAGGATGGGCAACTTGTCAGTCTTGCTCAAACTCCTGGGCTCCTGGGTCACCATGATTTGGAATAACCTGTGGCACTTTTGTATTCCTATGTGTTAAGCGAAGGAATGAGAATGCCCTAGCTTCTCATATGCTCAGGGTCAGTAAAATATTCATACCAATAATGCCAGACAGGTTGCTGAATGGATTAAGTATTAGCTGAAAAAAGTTTGCAAACTATTTAACCAAATACCTGGCACTTAATGGACATACACCTGAATTGCTGTCCTTTTGGATCCTCTCCTACTTACAAAGTGCTCTCCATCTAGCAGAAATGACTTAAGTGAAGGAATGAATGAGTTAATAATTGAATGAGATGAATAAGGAGCAAAAGACTCAAATAGGAAGGGGTAATTTTGGTCTGGGTAATGGGTAGAAATATGTGGCAGCATTTATGCTTTTGTGACTTCCATAATCTTAAAAGCTACCTTGTGTCTTCACACCGGAGTGTGAATTCAAATGCTAGCAGAGACCAAGCTTTTAGTGTAAATGGCTGAAATGTGCTGGATGTGAAGACCCTCCAGAGTGGCTGGGATTAAGGTGCAATGGAGATCACATCCTCCCCACACAGGCATACAGATGTCCACATTTTTATATTTCTGTGTGAGTCAAATAAAACATGTTGGACTGGGTTTGGCTCGTGGCCACCCAGCATTCAACCTTTATTTTTGTAGTAGTGAAAGCATGAACTCAGGGGGCTTACACTGGCCTGATTTGAAGTCTGGTTCTGCTACTCCTAGCTAGTGATCCTCAGTTACTTAAAGGGCCCCTGTTGCCATATCCAAGGGTTTGCAGCGACCCCCAGGGGAAGGGGGATAGCAGTGATCAAGAGCAATCCCAGCTTGTTGATCCCCAGTAACTCACAGGGCAAGAGGTGGGGGCTAGGGACCATTTTACTCGATTCTTTTTCTTCTGCATATAGGGTAGAAGGAAAATATTTCTTCAGGCTATTATTGGAGACCCTCTAGTCCAATAACTCGTTCTCAATTTGGCTGCCCATTAGAATCACCTGGGGAGTTTTAAAATTGTCGTTCCTAGATTGCAAGCTCTGACATGCTGATATAATTGATGGGGTGGGGACGGTGTGGTCTGGGGGTCAGTGTTTCTAATGTGCAGTCAGGGTTAAGAAACAGTCCTAAAAGATGCAATGAGGAAAAAATGTGTGATTTTCAGGGACATTATGCGCATTACCTTTATGTGCCTTTGCAGTGTGCTATTTTTTTTTTAACAAATGAATGCACAAAGGCTATTTCCACTGGACTTCAAATATTTAAAAAACAACTACAGACATAAAATACCCTGACTCTCTGGTCTCACGTACAACTGCATTTATTCAAACTGCTTTCTGTTTAAAAAAAAAAAAAAAGAGAAACAGAGAAGAGGAAGAAGAATTCTTCCTTCATGGGACATATAGAATGCCATGTGGATGTTGCTTTAAAATGTGAATATTCCATCAGTCATTTTACTCTGCCTGAATTCTGCCCATGCCCTCTGTATGAACTCCTACCAAGAAGAAGCTTAAGTGCCTCACCTAATTTGCCATGAGGCTGCTTACCTATTTAGGTTAGGGTGCCAGAGTTGATGAGAAATTCTTTGGGAAGCCAAGCACAAGTTTTTGCTTTCAACTATTTATAGCAATCAGCTGGCTTTTCCAGTCCCTCATTAGATCAATCATAGCCATTGTCTTACAGTTGAGTGGGAAATCGTTACAGGTGGAAGAAGGCACGATGCCTCTAATTCAGCACAGGCCCCCCTCACAGGAAAGCTGCAAGGAATTACAATCAAATAGGCGACTTGACAGGGGAATGGGGTTGCTTCCAAGGCAGGATTTCTGAAGACTTTCTTGGTTCTGGGTTGAACATAAAATAAAATGTGGAGTGAAATGACAGCAAACTCCCATCTGCATAGGGAAAGCCACCCTTTCTTCCAGGCACTGGGCTGTCAGCTCTAGCTGAAATGCCACTTGGTACTGACACACTTAGATTTGGCGGGGGCTTATCATTTTTACAGGCCATTTATTTGGGAATGTGTTTTACAGGTGGCCTTGCTGTTGTGTCCAGAACCTGGGCTTATGTAGCATAGTAGCTGCATGTCTTTGTGGCTGAATCAAGTGTCACATATGATGGGCTGCTGGGAGCCAATCATTTGGGAAGTTGTTTTTCCTCGCTTTGCTTTTTCCCCTGGCCTGTTGAGCAGTGGCCATCAGAAGCCAGCTGAACCCATCGTGAAGGGGCAGGCAAGAGGGAAGTCACTGGGGTCCAGATTTCCACTTGTGCCCATGCTTGGGCTCTGGGTGACCCCAGTTGCAGGTGGGTCTTATTGGGCATCCCTCCCATTAAAACCTGCCTCAGAAATCAGTTTATTTGAAGGAGTTAACGAAAGTGCTAGACATTTTCTACTCACTGGCAGGGGGAAAAGTAGTGAACACGTCTGAATAAATAACTGAAAATGGCTTCTCACTGTTCAGGAAGTACAATCAATTTGAAATTAGGATTATGGAAACATCTGCGAAAATTCAAGTGTCATCTCAATTTGGGCTCATTCAGATCCTGTATTTTTCAACTTCCCAAGCAGTGCATTTAAAATCTAATCCTAATTAACACACATAGTTTAATTATAGCCAACAAAATATTCTACAAAAATTGTGTGTGCTGGTTGGGGGGATGGGTGGGAAGGGAGGAGGCAAGGGGGAAACCAGACAAATGTTCCCTGATTGTAAAAATTCTTGTTTGGTTAATAATATAAATCCTCAAGATTTTAAACACACACTGAAGTTTGCTTATCAGGAATGAAAGTTACATAAAATAGCATAGAGCCTCTTCAGTCCTAGTTCTACTTTTATCCTTCCTCCTGTTTCTTGTTAACCTGGAAAGAACAAAGACCTTGTTAATTTGGTTCAAACACTCTCTTTTGTGAAAACCTTTGTTTCTTTGTTTATTCTCTTTCTCTGATCAGAAGATAAACCTTTATGGTGGTGTTTGAGTACAAATAAAGAAATAAATCTGCTTGCATAAAGCAAACTTTATGGTCTGTTGTTTTCGTGATGAGAAGTACCTCTATGGATTTGAAGGTTTAACTGAGAGAGCTCCAACATGTTTGGATGCTTTCTTGGAAACTCATCCTAATCAACCAAACACACCTATCAACCATCTTGCAGAATTATAGGCACGTTCCCCTCCCAAACCTGGCATAAGTGGAATGAGCAAAGGGATCATAAATTTGAAAGAAACAAAACAAAATCAAACAAACAAGGGGAGAAACACCATCTAGAAGGTTGAAAATAATTTTAATTAAAATTAACCTTGGGACAGATCTTAAAAATTCAAGTTGACTTAATCTTGGTCATTTTGTACCATTATTTTGGCCAGTAATAGTTCTAAGGGGAAAAATAAGATTTTCTTATTCTCATCCTTAAGTACTTTGCTACTCAGGTTAAAATACAAGTTAAATTGCATAACTTCTTTAGATTTTGTGAGCAGAATTTGATGGTCCTATTGTTGAAAAAGGAAGCTATTCAAATTCTGAAATTTTTACTGTGGTATTTGTTGGAGTGAAATTTGACCCTCTGGTTAGCATTAAACCAGATGAGGTGTCAGAGTGTATGGTTCTGATAGTTCTTCTTAGATTACTACTTCTGTAATTTTCCATAAATACACTCAGTCTTGAAGACAAAATTCATTTTCTTTTTGATAGTCTGTATACTTGTTTTGTTTTTAAATCCAGTTCCATTACTTTGTCCATCATGATTTTTAAGAATTTATGACAATGGGGGGAGTTTTTGGTTGACTAAAAAGAATCTTACATCTCTATACAGAATCCAGTAGCTTAGAAGGTCCTATCCAAAAGAAATATAGGCATTTCTATACTTTAAGGATAAATTTTATAGAGTAGAATAATCCTCTAAAGTTTATCAAGTAAATTTTGATTAAATTCTATTTCTATAGTAGAACTAGCACTTTGTAATTTTTTTGCTTGTTCTTGTTGTTTCTTATTTTTCTCCCTCCTTTCCTCCTCTCTATTTTTCCAGTGCCTTACCCTCCAAACTCCATGAAAGAAGGGACCATTCATTCCTGCCATAGAGTCTGGCACAGTACTGGTGCATAGTAAGAAAACAATAAATATACATTGAAGGAAAGAACGAATAAATAGAATTCGTTCGGCTAAATAGAGCCATTGATTTCCATGATATTAGATATGTGATTTTGGCTGGACGTGGGGAGCTGGCTGTAGAATCACACATCATAATCTCATGCTGAAGAAGCTAACAAATTTTATAATGGTAATTGTCAAAGCAAGTCACAAGGTAAGAATAAGAAAGCTGCAATGATTTAGTGCTCAGGCAGATTAGCTATGGGGTATTGAAACAGCGATGAAGGACTTGGCTCTTTCTGCCCCACCAGATAAGCTCTCCCATTTCCTTTATTTACCCTCTAGAATGAACAAACTTTATTTTCTTACATTCTGAGGGAAAAGTGCATCACTAGGAAATAAAGTCTGAATTACTGACCACCAAGTAATGGTGAAAGAAAACTGGCATCAACTAAAACCTCCAGACGCTTGTGTTACAAGGACAGACATGCCGACCCTTGCTCACTACCCCTTCTACTCCCTTGTAGCTCTGGATAAATCCCCCTGCCCTCTGCCAGAGAGTAGGAAGGTGGTCTTTCAGACAAAAGTTTGCTGCCCTCCTCAATTTATCGACAAATTAAACAGCTTTCCTTCTCCTCAAACTCTGTTTCCTTTTATTGCCCAAGGGAACCAGGACTGGCATTCAGTATCAGTATGGCGAGTTGCTTAACCTTTGGCAGCCTTGGTTTCCTCACCTGTAGCATGGACCTGGGGTTTTAGTAAAAGCCTAGTGAGATAATGCTTGTAAAGTACTCACAGGTGTCTGGAAACTAGTCTAAAATCACAAGTTAAAGTGTTTATTATTAGTTGGAAATATTTTCATTTTTGGTATAGTAACTTAAAGGTCTGAAGGGAAAAATGTCAACAGCTGAACTGCACAGAACATCATGGACTGAAATATCCCCAGACTCTCAAACTCCTTCCAGATCATCTATGGCAGGATGCATGATGATTTCTCTGGATCTCAGGCCCTGTTTCCGGGTATGAGGTGGAAGCTATTAACTTGTAGAAAAGGACAGGTTGTTCTGGATTGAAGAGAGTTAAGTACAGAAGGGGATAAATGCATCTACAAGTCAAGGAAACGGGAAAAGTGATAGTATAAACAGATTTTCCAGCCTTCCAAATTTATCTAAATTTCCCAAAGACTCAAACTCCCAGTGTGAGGGAAACGAGACCACTCTTTACCCATAAACGTCAGGCATCTGTTTAACAGGCATTCTGTTATTGTGCTGATGGAAAATTAGAGCTAGGTCCTAAAAATTATTGTAGAAATAAAGTTAAGAACATATTTCTAAAACAGAAACTATTAAGAACAATGGATTCTTTTGTATTAAATTATATAGTATTGAATTTAAAGTACTTATATGTAAAGTATTTATATGTTTAGCCAAAGACATTGTAAAACACATCTTGGGAATGGATTATATCGCTATGGGTAACCTACAAAAGCAAACATGATGATTTTTGCTATTAACATGTTTATGTATAATAGTAGGTGAGGTGAGCAGGGCTGATCAAAGATTAGGGACATTAACAGGTCATGCTATCAAAAGATTAAAGATATAAGTGACAATAAAGAGTGAATGGAAGATCTAGAGAGAAGGCGGGAGAGATTGAATATGGGAAAGTAGAAACGTTCGGAACTTTTAGCAACACCTATGTGTGTTTGGGGCCTATAAAAGAGAATTAGAAGACACACGAAAAATCTACTGATCTTAGTTTCAAGTAAAAAATATCACAACTGGGCAAGTAGAGTCAATTAGAAACAGAATGTGGTGTGGAAATTTGACTTATGGTAATTCCACTTAAGGTACATCTGCAGATGTGGCTGCCTGATTTATGGTTCCATTACATCTATGGTTGTAACATTGCTACCAGTTTTGTTCTTTGGCCATAACTGATTACTATAAAAAGGGAAATGCTTGATGTAGTGGGACAAAGGAAATTCTCTTTCCAGGGAATTTGAAACATGACCTGAGATACTTAGACACAGGAGGTGGTTTCAGCAATTGTTTCATTATCATCATCTCAGATTGCTGTTGCACATTTTCTAATCCATCTTAGTACCCTGTTCAGCTATTTTCCTTACTTCTGTGAAATAGCAAGTAATTTTCTAGTAAGTATCCCCCACCCCTTATCTTTTGCATTAGTTAACCAGCATTTGCTTGCATTTATCGTGTGATTTATCGTGTATGTTCTTCTGTTCCCTAATGCTGGTGGCAGAACAACCACACAAAGTCAAGAGAATTGGCCAGCTAAGTATAAAAAGTTGTTGGTCATATAAAGAAAGCTAATTCCATAATTTATAAAAGCAAAACAAACAATAAAACTCTTTGTAATAGCTTATTTCAATTTCCAAGTTTAGGGAAAACAAAGCAGTGTATCATGACTGTGTAGACTCTGGAATTTGACTCTCAGGCCTGGCAGTTACTATGTGACCATAACTACTTAAACTCTCTACATGCTTTGTTCCCCATCTGACAAAAATGGAAAAAATATAGGGCTGGTGTGAGGATTAAAAGAAAACATAAACATAAAACACTTAACTTTAGATTGTACTCTTAGAGTTCTATAACTGTTGGTGATTTTTGAGAGTTTGACTTTATTGTATCTCAGAAAATAGGCAGCATCACCATTCCTTTTATTCATCTTATATTTTAAAATACTAAAGTTCTAAAAGATAAAATGACTTGGTCAAGGTCACAAAATGGGCATGCTAGGGTCAGAATTCCATTAAAAAATAAAAAGACTCAACAAGATAACAACTTTTACGTGTCAGAATGGCACATATCAAACAGACCAGAAACAGCATGTGTTGGTGAGGATGTGGAGACAGAGGAACCTTCTACACTGTTGGTAGGAATGAAGACTGGTCCAATCCCTATGGAAAACAGCAGAGAAGTTTCTCAAAATATTAAAAATCTACTATGTGACCCAGCAACCACACTCCTAGATATGTCCTGAAGAATGCAAAATCACTAATTCTGATGCATCTATGCACTCATATGTTCATCGCAGCACTATTTACAATAGTCAAGTAGTGAAAAAAACCTAAATGACAAAGGAGTGGATCATAAAATTGTGGAATATACATACAATGGGATACTGCTCAGCCATAAAAGTAAAAATGAACTCTTGCCATTTGCAACCAGTTGGATGGAACTGAAGGGGATAATGCTAACCAAAATAGGAGAAGGAAAAAGACAAATATCAATGGTTTCACTTATATGTGGATTGTAGAGAAATAAGACAAGGGGTCAGATAAAACCAAACCAATAATAAACCCTAGAAAACTAACTTTGGAATTGAGGAGAAATGAGGAAAACCTGATGAGGAGTGAGCCACAATGGACTATAGCAAAGGATTGTGGGTGACTTATTGGTAGGTGTGGTGTGATCCTGTGCCCATGAATCACATACATGTTATAAACCAATGTTACCTCAATAAAAATAAATAAATAATAAAACAAAGTCATTCAAAAATATTTATTGAATGCCTACAAATGTACCAGGACTTGTGAATTGAGGTCCACTCCTTGATAAATTTATAGTCTAGGGTAGGTTCCACTAGCTATGTCTCTAGGACAAATCCAGTTCCTTCTTTATCTCAGCTTTTGCCAGGAAAGTTTTATTGGAATCCATCCATGCTCTTTCTTTAGTGTATTGTCTGTGATTCTTTCCTGCTACAATGGTAGACTTCAGCAGTTGCTACAGAGACTATATGGTCCTCAAAGTCTAAAACATTTACTATCTGACTGTATAAAAAAGTTTGCCAATTTATGATCTAGTGGATTGATGATTTATTGATTTAGAAGCATTTTCATTAATTATAAAGGGCTAATTAAAACAAGAAAAAATCCCCTTAGAATGTGACAAGTTTGAGTCTTTAATTATTTTTATTTTTTGTATATATTTTTATTGTTATTTATGTCTTTTACATTTTGTATTCCCCTTGGGTAACCCACCACCAATTCACCCGTGATCCATCTCCATGGTCCCTTGTGTTCTTTTCTACTCCATTTTGTGCCCTTATCCGCCCCTCCCCCCGCCTCCCCTTACCTGCTGAGTGTCTCTCTCCTATTTGGTTTCCTTATAGTCCTGTTATAAGTGAAACCATTCGATATTTTTCTCTTTCTTTCTGGCTTATTTCACTGAGTATGATCCCCTCTAATTCCATCCATGTCGCTGCAAATTGCATGTGTTTATCTTCTTTGAATGCTGAATAGTATTCCATTGTGTATATGTACCACATTTTCTTAGGCCCGTATGTTCATTTCGGCACTGTTCACAATAGCAAAGGTATGGAAGCAACCCAAATGTCCAAAAATAGATGATTGGATCAAGTTTTAGTCTTTAAAGTTTCCAATGCACCCAGTGCAATCTCCTCTCCTCACTGCCTAAGAGAAGGATTTTCTTTTTGCAACTAAAGGAAGTACGGTTTCTGATGGATCCACATTTCCTCTGCATTGTCCTTAACATTTAATCCTGGATTATCCCTCATACCTATAGTTTTGTATATTGTCTTTGCTTTTCTAACTAGAGAGAAGAAACAATGTCATGTTACTCATCTTGGCTAAATTACAAAATTTCTCGACAGACATACCCTATAGAGAACAGCCTAGAAACTGCTCCTTGTATTCACTCATCAGAAATAATAAAACAAATCACATGCCCACGTTCAGCTATTCAATAATTAAATCACTTCAGCTTTCCGGTTTCAGAATCTTGAGTGTGTTTGTACACATATTTTAACATAATCTGGTTAACTGCTTTAACCTTTCTCTTCCAAAATGTATATGATGAGGGATGTGGCAGCATTGTCTAAAATAGAGAATCTTCCACAAAGGATGGTTGAGTCCAGCAATGTCATTATCTGATGAAATCCATCCTAGCCTTGCTGGTTGGGGGCAATGAGTGACCTTGAGCACAGAAACTACTGATCTAAAGATCTAACTTACTAGCTAATCTCTGTGACATACCCACTGGAGTACTTTGATTTGTGGAGGGGGTGCAGAGCAAAATCCATTACAGATGGGCTGTGTTGCCAGGATGCATGGGGCATTGGTCTCTGACCATCAGGGATCCCTTGGACTTATTTTCTTGATGAAAGGTGGCTTGGATTTTAAGCCTTGTTGCTTATAAAGGAACAGGCTAGAGTAACCACAGAAATTACAAGTAGGAACTTCTGAACCCAGGGAGTGCACAGCTCACACCTACAAAACCTCATCCTTGTCGGGTTCCAGTTGACTGGGTCATGTAAGGTGCTTGCAGGATAGGCACTCCAAAGTAAGAGTGGACTTGAGAAAACAAATGCTCATGTGTCTCATTACATGTTAAGAAAAGATGAATCGGAAGGCTAGGCTACTGTAAAGTTTACATTCAAGGATTGAACATTGCTGGGGGCAGGCGGGGAGGGGAGGCATCTTGGCTCCGTCCATTCTTGATGAATAAGAGTGTTCAAATGCTCACAGGTGTGGGAGTCACCACCAGGAAACAGCCAAATTAATGTGCTGTCATGAATTGACTAGATTTAGATGGGGGAAAAAAGCTGAACAGTAGAATTGTAGTGATTTAAGGAATTCAAAAGCCACTAGGAATAAAAGCGTAAATCAAAATTAGGATGCCATATTGTGGAGTATCAGATAAATTTGAAGACAGATTCTTTTCAGATTTAAAAAAATTTAATGACAAAAATCTGCTTAACATTTTGATGCTGAAAATCAAATATCTACATTTTCTTAGTCCTTTGGGTCTATTCCCCTTTGGTCTTGCTACTTAATCCTAAGGATAATTTGTTGGGGGTAGGAAGGACTAGCCTCGTATTCGAGGAGCACTAACCGTGGGGTGCACTGCTCTGCTGGATGGAGAGGGAGCTGGGTTTACTCTGGACACCACACAGCACCACAGAGAAGGCAGGATCTCGGGGTAGTAGTGACGGGAAATTGGCGATGATCAATCCAATGGGAAGAAATCCAGAGCCTTGCTCAATGATTTTCTCACGTAACGCTCCTTCTGTGCTTATCTCCTTCTATGCCTTAAGTGTTACGTTTAGGCTTCTGGTTCATCTTTTACCTAAATGTCCAAATAAATTAATTTGAGGTTCGAACCTGCCTTTAACTGAGATGTTCAGTCCTTTCTCCAAATATCTGTGCACTGTTGAGTGGGAGCAGATGTTTGCAGATGTGGTTGCTTTCTGTCATCTCTTGCTCCCAAATCTGACCTCCTGCTCCCCTTTCGCCCCCTCTGGCATCCCAACACCACCTCGCCAGACAGCTCTACCCGTACTAATTAATGTGCTTTGCCCTCTGAATGTGGACCTGGTCTCCACTTCATTCTCCGAGACAGCATGCTTCAAGGCTGGGACTTCTCTGTGCTGTTCATTCTTCCTCGCTAAAGGACCTTGACAGTGGGGGCAGGATGGAGAGAGGCGAGGGTCTCATGAGGGGCACTGCAGCCTCAACGCTGCCAATGAGGAAGCAGATGTTCCTTTCCAAGGGAGTCCTCTCTTGGGGTTTTCTCCCATTGAAGCCTAATCTGCAGCCAGTTGCTGGGGTCCTACAGTCTTCTCCCACTTTCTCCTTCTTCTAGGAGGTCCCACTTCCAGTTCAATTATTTAGCCTCCCATAAAAATCCCATAAAAGGCACATGTAGACTTTAACACCTTAAGTCGATACTCTTGCCTTGTTAAGCTGAATTTATTTAGCCTCTTTTTGTCTCCATCTCCCTATCCCAGACCAGAGTTGGAAGTAATCTCTGAATAAGAAATCCCTATGTAATTCTATAAATAAGAAAACCCACAGTAATCATGCTAATAATATTATAAAGGGGAACAATTCTGCTTAAGCTAGATCA
Source organism: Scalopus aquaticus (assembly GCA_004024925.1). NCBI lineage: Eukaryota > Metazoa > Chordata > Mammalia > Eulipotyphla > Talpidae > Scalopus > Scalopus aquaticus. The sequence continues at coordinate 111,568 of PVIJ01000458.1, read as the reverse complement.
TATAGTTATCACTTAGATCAACCCTTAATCAAAAGCCAGGATATGCTTTTCCCCTGTTAGTTAGATTAGAAAGAGAACACTGGTTCAAGGCTATGGAACCAGGCCTATTGTCCCCACTCCCTTTGCTAAGTGTGACCTTGGGAGTCCCCCTTTTCTCTTTCATGCTCAGGCTGCTCTTCTGTCAATAGAAAAGGTAGCATTAGACCAGCATTTTCCAATCTGCGGTCTTCATATGTTAGTTTGGCAAGATGTTAGTGCGTGTTCCAGGGAAAATGTGTTCTTGGGTGACTCTTGAGGACTGCTCACTTCAACAAAACTGAAAAGGTTTATTTGCTGCAGGACTGCACAGTGGCTATACAGGAGAGAGAATATTCAGCATCTCCCAAATACATTTGAAAGCGCTCCCTCAGCCCCCCGTTTAAGTGAGAAACCTATTAATATCTTGCAGAAATGCTGTTTATCGAATACTGTCATTCTGGAGAATAATTAAGATGAGTCATTTCATCCTTTCCATGTTCACGTTCAGTTGTAATTGTTCCTACCTATTCAGCCCCAGAGAAACAATACCAAGTCAGCAAAATGGTTTTTATCTCTTTCTTTTTGGTCAATATTTTAAAAATTGCTGAAAATTTTCTCACCTGAAAACTTGCAAAGCTGAGCTCTGGTGGCGATGCTGTGTGGAGCTGTGTGGAGATGGTGGTGTGTGGTGCTGTGTTATCGATGGTGGGGGTGCTGTGTGGAGAGGGGTTCTGGCATGACCTACTGCCTACTGGTGGAGTGGCTCTTGCTCCTTGCTACCTTGCAGTTCAGGGTTTCCATGGAAAGCAGGATTTTAATTAAAAGATTAAGGAGCCAAAGTCCTAGAAAGGTTGGGTTACTCACCTTAACTCCGTGCTACTCTCCCACCTGGCTATTCAAAGTATAACATTTTATTTTTAGAAACGATTCAACACTTTTATTCATGTTGAAATGAAGAGTCTCTTTCTAGATTTTCTAATTGCAAAATTCTGGGTAAGTTTATCAAAGTGGACTTTTTTTGGTGGGTGGGTGGATGGGGGATGCATATATTCTCTTGTGGGACTGGTTTTCTAAGAACACACTTAGTATGCTAGTGGGTAATTCAGTAATAATTAGAGGCAAGGATCAAGGGTAGGTTCTGGAAAGCATTTTGAAGCTGTGGAGGAGGATGGCACACTGTAGAACCTTGACTTAATATCCATGACGGAGCCAATACTCTCTTCCCGACTCTCTCCATACCAAGTTGCTTTCAGAGCTGGATTCCTTTCTGTCATTCTCTTATTAGCACACCTGTATCTAATGCTCTTTTGCCACTAGAATTCTCTAGGCTCCAGAAGACATCTGCTCTTCTCAGTCTATGGTGTGAGGACGCTGATGGATGCCGTGAAGTCCCACCAGTTTTCCCTTCAGGCTTTGTCCTCCAGATGTCAGTCCTGTGAAGGAACCACCTTGGCTGAAGAAGGTTGTCTCACCCAAGGTCAGCTGCAGTCAGTGACAGGTAGAGGAGGGGATAAAGGTCGCTGTGCCTCTACTTGGAATGGATGACTCTAGTACCTCAGCTTCAGAACTCTGTGGTGCTGACTGAGGCCTCCTCTGGAACATCACGGCAGCTTTCCTCTTCGTTGTCCCAATCCTGCTTCCTTCCTCACCGCCCCCCCGCAACAGTTTTTTGATCTTAAGAGCTCTGTGTGTTGATCTTTGTCTTAGAGTCTTCATCCCAGCATCCCCAACATACAATGGAAGCTTAATATACTCCCAATTCCTTGAGGATGCTTGTGTTGTAAAGGAATCCCCTAGTGTTAGGATTATGTTTAACTCGAAAGAAAGACTTACTGATGGTTCAATTGCGTCACAGTGTGACATCTGGAAGGGAGTGGGAGAGGGGTGATTTATATATATAAAGGAAAGCAGTCTTTTTTTTTTTTTAATAATTAGTGCTTTGTATGTTTTGGTTAAAATGTAGTTTCCTAAGTGGAAATCATAAAGACATTGTTCTGTTTTCTTCTAAAAGTTTGGCTATTTTGCCAATGGCAATTCCAGTTGGAATTGATTTTGTGTGATTGATTTTCCATTTTTATAAAGTACAAAAAGTCAGGTAAAATTAAATATATGCTGTTTAGGTATAGAAACATTTATGACAAAACAATGTACAAAAAAGAGGGGATTTATTTATTTAAAATTCAGGGTTATTATTTCCTGAGTTACTGGAAGCAGGAGGTAGAATAAAAACTAAGAAAATCACTGCAGGGGAGTTGATAAGGTTCTAATAGTTGAGTTGTGTTGAACACCCACTTTTATCATAAAGTTTAACGATCTATGCATATGCTACATATACTCTTTAGTGTATCGCTAGTATCTATTTTTTAAGAAAGAAAATGAGAAGAAGTAGAAATTGTAAAGACTAACCACTCAATGTTTTGCTGTAAAGGGTACCAGAGAGATGGTCAGTAACTGGACTGGAATGTGGAGGTCGTATGAGGTTAAAAAACATGGGCTATTGCAACAAAACTGTATGTGGATTAAACAAATCCAGCAGAAAAAGAAAAAATTTAAATGCAGGAGAGAGAAGGAACATTTGGTGGAGCAAGAGCCATGCCCTGCATTATTTTGCAAGGTACATTTCCTGAGTTATAACTTTTGCTTCTATTATATCTTTAGTCCCTCAGAATTGCTTGTTTCATCCATTTATTCATTTGTGTTTCCTCACAAATGTTATGACTCTTCCTAGGTGCCAAGAGCTCATGCGTGGCTATATTAGTAGCAGATTTGTTTCAAGCTCCTATGCTCGCGAGCTTACTTATGGTATCTTATCTTAGTGCTATCTTTCCTTGTCCTTCCTAAATGATAGTACAGCCACTCTCTGCAAACCGGTCCCTTACTGACTGGGTTCAGTCCCTTCTACTTTCTCCTTGATTTTTTGACATCTCAAAGCACTCTCTGTCTCAGGCCTATTGCACTTGCAGTTGCTATGTCTCAGGTTCTTCCTTGATTACCTCAGGATTCTTCCTTGTCAAATATCAGTTTGAACTTCATTCTCTCCAAAAGGCCATCTCCAAAAGGCCGGCTTCATGTCCCAACTCCACCTCTACCATTTAAGTTTTGTTATCCTTCTCTTGTTCATATGATTTTGATTCACAATATTTTGCCATAGTATGATAATAATTGCAAATATACCCTTACTCGTCAATCTCTCTGGTGAAATGAGCAAACTCCACGAGGGCAGGGATCAAAGCCCCTCTGCTTGTGTTATTGTCCAAACTTTTACCTGGAAAGTGCCCAGCAGACAGGCTGTGACCTCCATCCTCCTGCTGCTCCCATTTCACACTGGTCGAACCGAACTCGGCAAAAAGGAGAAGTTGGACACAAATGAGCAACTAATGCTTAATCCAGTTTTGTTTCTATTATATAGTACAGTGTTTGGTTAGTGGCTACTCAGCAGTTTTATGAAAAATGAACTAATTGTCAAATCAGAGCTTGTTAAAGCTGGAAAGAACCCCGGAAAGCCTGGTGGAAATATCTCTAGGGTAGAGAATGACAGACAAGAGGAAAAAGAACAGATAGTGCAAAGCTAAAAACAACTATTTACTAAGCACTTAATATGCATTAGCCCTGTGCTGAGAGCTTTACCTGCATGACCTAATTTAATCCTTTTGAATTTCCCTAGAGAAGGATCTATTAGCCTTATTTTACTGTCGCGGAAACTGAAACTCCAAGAGGATGTACTTTCCGGAGTTCAGATACCCAAGAAATGGTGGTACCAAGAGTGAAACCAGGCTGCCTGACCCTAAAACAATGCTTTCTCACTTTAATGTGGGTGCGGCTTACCTGGGGATTCACTGAGATGGAAATTCGGATTCAGCCTTCAGTAGATCTGAGATTCTACATTTAGAGCAAGTGGCTGGTGATGCTGATGTGGCTGGTTGTGGTGATGCTGAGTGTGGATCAACACATAGGTGAACTCCTGATTTATTTCAGTGCTTTTCAAGCGCTAATTATTGGGGACTTGGGGAAAATTGCAGATTCTAATCTACTAGGGTTGACATAGGATGTAGAGTTCTACATTTCTTCTACGCTGCCAGTTCAGTTGGCATATACTCATCAATAAACCATACGTGGAGCAACCAAGCTCTTAGGTACCCCAAGTTCAAAGTGCTCACTGGATATGGAGCCTGGGATGAGTGGCAGAGCTTCCTTTTGACTGCTGTTACTCACAAGAACAGCAATAGCCATCATCTGGTATCTGAAACTGCCTCTCAAAATAAGAAAACCCACCCTGGATTGATCACTTTCTATTTCTGAAGGGGGAGTAGGGGTGGCCTAAAAAGTCAGTGAGACCAGAGTGAGCACGAGGTTGGTGTGATGTCAATGGGGAGGCCGGCAAGACACACCAAGTTCACGTGTGCATCAAGCATGGTGGCCAGCCTCCTCCCCACCCCATGTTTCAAAGCAAGGTGATGTCACCAACTCTAAAAAACCCGAAGTTCATAATGAAACTTGTAATCAGGTGAGTCTTGTTTTGTTTTGAGTCCATTCACACTGTTTCTCACAGTCCCTCACTCGGTGACTTCAGGGGCACACTGGGGGGTGAATTCTGGGAACTCTAACTGATCTTTCAGGTTTACATCAAGTGGGTTTGCTCTCCTCAGAAAACATCACTTGCTTTCTTGTAAATCTGCTCCCTTGCTCAGAGGGGCAACCTGGCTTTCTTCACTGGTGGACATTGCGTGGGCAGATGCCCAGTTGTCCACTGCTAGATCTGGCCTCAGCCCCTTCTCCGGCGTGGATGTAGAGAAGATGGAGCTGAGGCCACCGCCGAGGCAGATACTGGGGGGCTGGTCATGCTCCTGAACTTCAAATCCCAGGGCTCACGGTCCTGACATTCGATTAAAAAAATGAGTTGTTCAGTCCTTGGCCAGTCGAACCGAGTCTGATTTTTCAATGGAGTTTCCTTTTTGGAATAAAATGGATTCTCTTGTATATTGAGGCAGACAAGCCAAGGACACTGACCAAAGGGATTTCGTATTTAGACAGAGCCCAGGAGTTGGCTGGAAGGAAGTGTTTCCCCCTGATTTCTGCCTGGAAAGAAAGAAGGTGGGAGGGGGACTATGAAGTTCAGAGGCCGCCATTTCAGTTCCGTATTTGTCACTTATTAGCTGTGTGTCTTTGGGAAGCTAGTTGATTTCACCCCTTCAGATGCAGTTTTCCCCTTTGTAAATACAGATCATACCTAACATCCGATTGTGAGTATGAGGATTAGCAACTAGGCTCCAGGCAAAGGCCTTTCCCTCTGGAGCTTAGAGTATGTTCCATAAAAATGAGCTTTTTCCTGTCCTCCTCCTTCTTCTTCCCTTTCTAGACTCCAAATGCCATAAGCAAAAATGATCAGGCTCTGCAAAATGGCAGTTTCAAAGTGCTCTGTGCCAAGGTCCATTTGGGTTCCAAAATCCTCCCGTTCCGCTGCTTATTTCTGTGCTCTCGCCGTCTGACGGGCATCTGTGCGTCTCTTTGATTACACACTGCTGTCACTCAGCGCGCCGCAGACACCAACAGATTCTGTTACCACAGCTGATTGTAGAAGCCTGCTTCAGCCGCGCATCGCCGAAGATTCCTCTCAGACCCCGAAGGAACCGCACTCCTGGCCAACTTTATTTTAAGAAATTGCTTGCTTTATTTATAAAGAGACCCTTCCAAAAGGTTTCCCAGCAGAACCTAAAGTGGTGATTTCGTGCAAAAGAATTAAAACCGAGGTTCCAACCGTGTTGTTAATGGAGGGCTGCCACATGTGTGATACAGACAACGCAAGGCCTTAATGTTTTATTAGATTGGAATCATTTCTGGCACTTAAACATTTTGATGAAATTTGTTCAATTTTCTGGGTGTGTTTTATATGGAAAAATTAAATGCTTTTTGGCAGTTTTATTAAATAGACACCGGCAACATCTCTGGATAGTTTAGTGCTCAGAAATCAGTGATACAGCAATTTATTTAATCCACCAATCGAGAGCTATATTGCAATGGTTTTCCTCTCTTCTGGGTTTACACGATTCTTAAGATTACTTATGAAGAGCCAACCTGAAGCAGGGCCTTGCTTTTAGCTGGGAAGATAAGGCTACAGGAAAGTACACTACCTCCTTGTAGGAATTAGGAAAAGGCATCATATCTCACCAGATAGAACTCACTGGCCAAGTTCTGGGTCCCAGTGATGCTTGGCCAGTCTTTTTGTTCAGTGCACTGACTGAGCAACGTACCTTAGGAAAGCCTGGGGTGCACCTCTCCTCACCCAAATCAGGAAGGTACTCGACTTTGGACATTCTGTTCCTTCTTTTATAAAGCATCAGCCTCTGAATTAATTGTTTCCCCATAAGTTGGCTATGCACATCGTGATCTCCGTCCCTCAGCTCCTGAATGTGTGAGTGCTTATTGAGCATCTCCTGTATGCCAGCCTTTGGGAGATCTTTGCTAAATGTTGGTTGAGTGAGTGTGCGTTTATCTTGCTCAAGTGAACAGAAGGGTCACCATGTAAATGAACCTAGTCCACTATGGGTCCTGGAGATGGCATTTGTCATATTGTGGACAGAGAAACCCTTCCTTCCCTCCATTCTTTGGCATTGCCCCAGTACCCACAGGGCAGACGTTTGTTTTATAGTGTTCAACTACAGGGTAACAATTCTTTGTTGGCGATAGAGATGCAAGTGGCTTATCCATGAGGACAACTTTTCCACATATCTAGTGAAGGGCTATTATAGATCTAGAGTGTGGATCTGAAAGGCCCTCAAAGGCCACCTTTGTTCCTCAGATTCTCCCCTTTCCATCTCCACTATGGAATTCCTTCATTAGGCATAATTTGGGGATGCTCTCATGCTGAGTCCACCCTGAAAAGTGTTTTCCCTGTGTTTCTACACTCATTTTTTTCAGATTGGAGTAAGAGAAAGAGGGAAAGTCAGAAGCCATGGCAGGCAAAGAAAAGGAGGGAAAACTGTACAGAAGCCTGCAATTTTCTGAGAACTTTCGTAAAATGTATGTCAGCTTTTAGGGGACACATTTAAGATCAAATATACAAATGGCTGAGGACAGAATAACCTGTCCTTCATCTTCATTGAAGAAGATGTTCCAGGGCAGAGGACTGGCCAAAGCAAAAGCAGAAGACCTCTGAAGAGCACTTGTCCAAAGCTAATACTCGATTTTCCTCTTCGGAATGGGATGGGCTAGTACAAAGCTCAGGGAAACCCCTGTTGCATTTTTGAGTATCTGGGGCAAGGTGCAGTAAGTTGTACATCTTTTCCAGTGGTTCTTGGTCAGTCTAGGAATTCTAGAACCACTGACTCTGCCCTTGTTTCACTCTATTCTGTTTTCTGTACTCTCTCAGTTGCCGTCTTCACGTTTCTCTCCACCCTGCTTCTTGGCATATCTACTTTTCATGAGTCATGTCTGTGGGAGGAGGAACTAGGAGGACCCAAGAATACAAGAGAACCTTTCATCACTGGATCACAAACTGCTTTAAGCAAGAATTAATCCTCACAACTTCCCTGTGAGTTTAGGAAGCTTATTAACATCTTTGCCATCCTGGGGGTTAAGCGGTTAAGTATCTTTCTGTCAGGCATCCCGGCAAGGAACAGAGTGGGCTTTCCGACTTCTCTCAGCATTAAGGGCCTCTCCTTAGCTTGCCTGCTCCCCTCCAACAGAGGTCCCTGGACAAGGAAAACAGCGTTGGTTTTCAGACTAGGTAGCTCACATGGAGAGAAAACCTTAAGCATTCTATTCTTTCCAGTAGTAAAAGCCCTGACTTGCAAGCAGAGATCCTGGCACTCGCGCTTCCATGACAAAGCACTTACTGCTCTTTGAGGCTCATTTTCCTCATCTGTGAAATGGAAACAATTGACAGGACTAGCATAGAAGAGAGATCGTGTGTGGATGTGAAAAACTTTCAAAAGCCCACCCTTGCCCGGAGTGTCTTCCTGGTTGTTCTGAGGACCAAAAGAAACAACATAAATGTAAGGGCCGAGCAGAGGTTTAGTGGATGCTAGATGGTCATTTAAGAATCACTGGGAAAAAAAAAAAAGAATTATGAGCAAAATCTCACAAGTGAGACTAAGGAAGGCATTTTTTTACGCACATAGTCGAAAATTACTTACCAAAAAATATTTAATGGAAGGGAATACCCTTCTAATGTCTAAATGACTTCTTTTCACTTTCTTCCTTTTAACCAAATTCTTTAGCCCATCATAAAACTTCATTTGCCCTCTGTTCACCCCCCCAATTTTAAGGAGGTATCATAAGAGTGATGTAGTAGCAGCAGCAGGAGTACTGATGAGGGGAGATAGGAAAGATTCCAAGAATTAGATAAGACATGGAAACGGAGAATGTAGAGAAGGGAACTAAAGAGGGTGAGGGGGAATGAGCAACATGGTAATAGCTACCTACTATTTAGAATATTGCCCTGGTCTGGGAGGAGGAGAGGGAAGATGGGTAGTTGCAGCAGACAAGCTCTGCCATTATAATTTGACTTTCCACCAGTTCTGTGGCCACCAAGATATTCATTACATGGCAAACCTTTATAATAGGACCTAGATATATCCATCAAGATTAGTGAATTTGACTCTAAGCATAGAAAAGCAGGCAGGGAGTAGCTTAAATGAGTAAGAGATTTATTTGCCCCATGCTACAGAAATCTATAGGTTGGCAATCCAGGACTATTGTAATGGCTCAAGGAAATTCTCAAAGCCCTAGCCACTTTCCAACTCCCTGCCTTGGAAACTCTGATACATGCATTTGTACTTAAGATGGCTGCTACATGTGCAGGCGTCTTATACACACAGGCAGAAGAAAAGCAAAAGAGACAAACAGGAAATGGCATTTTACATGGGGATGGGAAAGGAAAAAACTGTGTAGTCATCATCTGCATTCCCCGTATTGGCCAGAGTTGTGTCATATGGCAACTCCTAGCTGCAAGGGAGTCTGGTCTGAGCAATGTAAACTCCTCCATCTATGCTGATACATCTTCAGGAAAATCCACATTGCTCTGTTTAGAACTGCACTGTCCAGTATGACAGGAATTAGGCACATGTGATTATTTAAATTGGATTTAATTAAAACTAGAAATTTATTCCCTCAGCAGCACTGGCTACATGTGGCTTGTGGCTGCCATTTCAGTGTTCTCAGAAAGTTCTACTGCATGACTTTAGATATATGTGAGGAGTTGCCATATCTTCACACCAGTTGATAGATTAGAAAACAGCATGACAATAGCTCATGTGATGATCCAGATTGGAACTGTAGATGATGATAGAGGGAGACTGACATACTGGATGCAGACAGGGTTCTAGAATATTTGTGGTTATTAGTAGCAAAAGATCTAATAAAACCTGTACACAATAATGCCCCAGTCACTGGCCGTCCTCAAAAATATCTGCGGTTGCCCTTCAGGTTTGGAAAATAGAACCAAGTTTAGTCCTTTTCTTCACATTATTGGTGGACCGGTAACATCTCACTTCTCTGAAATGATCATGATGAATTTATTTTGGATTTAATTTTCCCTACAGTGAGTTCAGGCCAGTCTTTAGAGTCTCTGGGAACCTGAGGGGCGGGACATGGTTTGATTCCCAAGAATTGCGCAGTGTTATTTGTCTAAGCATTAGGGGGAATTATTCTGCTAAGTCCTGACAACTTGAATGCAAGTTTACCTTCAGCACTTCAGCCTCACTGCTCGTCTGATATCTTGTGGGGAATCAAACTGGATGCCCATCTGTCCAAAGGCTTGTTCTGTGGGCTTGCTATGACTGGCTTGAATTTTAACTTTATTTTGAATGTATGAGCTTAACTCCTCCTGCTTTTCCTGGCCATGAACACAATGAAATCACAGGCAGGCTTATATTTCTCCCAGATACTTTGAAATAATTCTCCCAACACTGTGTTACATGTGTTATGTTTATTTTCATCAGCTGGTTATTTTTAAAATGGCAGCCTATCTCCTGTCTGTGAATCAATGACTCTGGCTCTGCTAGGAGAGAGGTTCTCCTGATAAATGCTGTGGAGGTTACCACAGCAGAAAGTTTTCCTTTTCCAACTCTGGTTGAAATTAATTACCCATCTTGCTTCCCTTCTCATTTGTCTTCATGTCTGGAAAAGTGATAGGAAGCCCTGGTCTTCCTTTTGTGGTTCCAGGGCAGAGGCAGTTACCAGTAATTAAAGACGCAGGGTCCATTGTAGCTTTGCCTTTGGAATTGGTGTGAACCTAGGGAACAGGGACCGTGCCTCTGTGTGAGGCTTCTGTAACTCCTTCTCTGCAGTGAGTACCCTTTTGGCACCCAATAAGTAATAAATAATAATGATAAGTAGTCTTGGCTTGTGCTTTCCAGAATAGTGCCTTGCTTTTTCTAATTTTGTAAAATGGTTTCCTGATGAAGTGGACTGTCCATGTCACCATCACAGAAAATATGGATTGGTTTTCAATGAAATATTAATGATTATCAACTCACTGGGCTTTTCCTTTGTGAGGGCCGAAATAAAAAAAGGAGCTGAATTTCTTGATGATAAGTTAAAATATAATTGCTTCAGTATTAACTGTGACTGATCTAAGGTGTTTTGTTGTTGTAGTTCAAAAAAAAAAAAAAAACACAACCTTCTTCCACCTCATCCCATTCCTCTTCTGACTGCCTTCATTTTGGGTATTTTCATTCTTCAGTAGAAACTTCAGACAGAGTAGCACATACTTCTGACTGGTGGGATTTGTGGTGCGAGAATGAACCAGAAAAAAGTCCATCTCCACCACATCTTAGCTTTCTTTTATTAACTTTGGGAGAGCTATTGTCTATACCTATCTGTACAAAGGGATAATAATAATAATAATAATAATAATACCCACATCATAGGTTTGTGGTGAGGGCTAATGAAAAACTGGGTTTGGAATGCCTGAACATACAGTCTGGTACACAATAGCCTCAACAAAAGTTCATTTTGGAGTTGGAGGGGTGCACAGGCAACAAACAGAAAGGAAGCAAAAGCCAAGTCTGCCAATTTGGCTCAAGTTAGCCACTTGGGTAAGAGACGTGGTGGAGGATCCTGTCACAAGGAGCAATTATAATGAGATTTGGGGATTATCTGTGTGCTTTTGCTTCCTGCCCTCTTCTATTTCCTGATACTCTTTTGAGAGTTTGTTCTGCTGACTCTGTACTTGCTCTGGAGTTTTGTCCTACACCTTTGCTGACTCTGTCAGGATTAATAAGAAAGCAAGTGGCCTTTCATCCCTAATGGGGAATCCAGGCAGGAAGCACCCACTAGAAGAGGAGGTGCCTCTGAACTCTGGAAGAAATGGGTGTTGCCTCTGGAAGGAATGGGTGTTGGACTTCGGAAATTCACCAGGCTGTGCTGTCTCTGTTCAGCAACCACCACCTGCAGCACCAGAATTGCTCCCTCCGGTCCCCTACACCCCCTCCTAAGGCGGTGCGCGGTCTTGTCTGCAGACCCACAGAGGGCTGAGGTGAGATGGAGCGACAAGCAGGAAGTACAGTGGAATTTCATTCCTGGAAAAAAAAAAAGGGACCTTGGCATGAGTAGCAGAAGAGAGGGTTCGGGATGTTAATCACTGCTCCTTTTATCAGACAGCTTTATTAAGATCAATGTTTTTTGTTGCCAAATTAGAATGGACCTAGAGCGAACTTCCCAGCAGTTATTAACACAAGTCCACATTTGCTGGAAGGATTGGGTACCTCCACGTGCTCAGCCATAGCTGGAAGTTACACAATATCTATATCATTTTTCACAGCTTTGTCATTAGCTGGTAATGATTTGATTATTTTGCAGATGAATCACAGTATAAATCTCTTTCACAAACACTACCTCCAAGTATTAATCAAAACCATTAAGGCAAAGCAGTCGGTGCAAATTAAAAAATTTGCATGTCTAAATTAAAAATTACAGTAATACATCATAAATAAATCTTTTAAATTCTCTATGGCCTCTATGCACATCCTTTCTTTGGTGTGTGTGTTCTATAATGAGCCACAGATACTAAGCTTTTCTCTTTCTCTCTATTTTATGTTTATTTGCGCAGTATCTAATTTTAAAGGTAGAGATTAGGTCCTTTCATGGATGTGGATATTAGAAGAAAAAGAGAGTTTTTACATCTTTTGCTATTTATTTCTTTATTTCCCAACAGAAGATTCAAAGGTGGTACCAAAAAAAATTAAAAAAGAAAAAAAAGAGAGAATGGAAGCTATTGCAGATAATTTGCAGCATCTTCCATTTTCATAAAGTAAATATTTGTAAAAGGTGATGCTTCCTTTTCAAATAACTTTGAACTGTAAGGAAAATTACCAAGTTGTGTTTTAGGTAATATTTCATTTTGGAACTATTAACACATTACTTGCAATATGGGAGGAAATTAGAGGGCTTTGAGTGATGAAAGCCACCTTTGGCATTAAAAAACTATTATTATTCCCTTGAAACGCCGAAGCAAATTAAAACAGGAAAATGAAACTTTCAAGTGCCCTGGATTTGAAAAGGCATTTTCCCCCCTTTCATTTGTCAAAAAAAATTTTTTTAAATGACTTGTTTCAGTGGAAACCTAGAAGAAATCATTTATAAGACTAAAGTACCGTTTTCAAAATGCCTCTGCCGAAGAGTTTAGGGGAATGGTAGTACCCTGTCTTCAAGTCAGTGCCAGGAGCCATGCTGAAATTGAACCCCAATGAACAGAATATAGACTAATGTAGACTAAACATCCGCGAAGCTCCTGGGAATGAAATGACAACCAGCAATCAGAAAACACTTTCACTCTGCCCAGGATTTAACCCAATTAACCTATCTGTAACCTATTAACCTAATTAAATGGAAGAGCTTCTCTGTAAGGGAGGGATGCAGGACTCCTCCCACTCAGGGCTAGAGGTTGGGAAAGAGGACAAGGTTTAGGGAATATTATAACTTAGTGTCAGATTTTATTTATTTATTTATTTATTTATTTATTTTTTTGTAATGGAACTGGGACATCAAAACACAATTCTAAAGTGCTTGGTGTTTCCCTAATGGGAGGTCTTGGGATTCACTGGCAGGTTAGCTCTATACTTATTTACGTCCCTACCTGTGAGAGTTTGATCTGAGGTTATTTCTTGTCTAGAGATTTGTGAAGACTCCATCCTCCCAAGAATTGTTTACCACTTGTTCCTTGTATATCAGACTGCAAAACAAGGACAAAGAAAATCTTTTCATTGGTTTTCTTACAGTACTCACTTCTCTGTGATTGTTTTAACACCATGGCTAGGCTTAACATTCATTAGAAGGTGGGATTTATATCTGACCCCTCACTAGCTTAGCAAATTGCTTAATTTCTTCAGATCACACCTAACCTACTTGTGTAAAATAAGTGGGTTGGATGAGATGTTCTCATAAAGATTTTTCTCAACTCCTAATCTTTTGTGGTTTTATAGCATTCGTTCTCTACTGCACTCTGCACTCTTTCTGATTCCATTTACCTGTGATTGTTTCTTGAATGACTTTGAACCATGCTGTCAAGTATGGTAGCTATCAAAATTAAAGAATATTAAAACTGGATGAAATTAAAAATTCAACTCCACAATGACATTAGACACATCTCACATGGTTGGTGCCACATTTGACTCATGGAGAGGACCTTTTTGGAGAGGACAAATGGCAAACATTTTCATCAGTGCAGAAAGTTCTGTGTGTGAACACGCCTCTAACTGAGGTCTTTTCCTGGATGTCCACCTTCACTTCAATTTGTGGAATCCAGTCTTTCCCCTGGGAAAACTATGGAGGTTACCAGTGGTGGGGAGGGAAGAGGAGGAAGTGGATAGAGGGGGTAAAGCAATAGGACCTTAATAATGGAGCTTTGTGGAGGGCATGTGAAATGTATGCAGAGGTTGACGTATGTATTTTTGTAAACACATGATAAATCAATAAAATTTTGATGGGATGAAGAAGAATCTAGTCTCTCATTCATATGTGATGATAAAGAAGCCAAACTCTAGTGGAAAATTCATCTTTACCCAGTTTAAGTTTAGTGACATTCTACAACATCCGTAATGCATTGAGTTAAGAGCTCAGTCACTTACTAATTGTCTAATAGGGCATACATTGCTCAGTCTTTCTGACCCTCAGTTTCCTCATCTGTCCTACAGAGTGGCTTTATGTGAACTATCCTGCATGAAGCTGGATTGATAATAGATACCTGATGACTAATATTAGTATTAATTTGGTAGAATAACAAAACCTGCCATTGAACTGTGAAGTAGAGGAATTTTGGTTTGTAAAATAATGATAATAATAACAATGATAATGAAGATGATGATAATAATAATAATAATAAGTGCAAATGAGGCTTGGTAGGAAATTATCATAAATACAATTATTTTGCTTCTGAAAAAAGTTAGATTAGGACATTACACAGAATGATAGCAGAAACCCTGTAAGTCAAGTGTCTTCTCAACTATAAGAAAGAAATCTGAAGAATGGAGCACGGGCAGTCCCTTTAGTTTCAACACTAAGAGTTTGTGATATCTCCTCCCTCAATGCATGTGTGATAATTGATGTGCCAGAGAGCAGGTTGGCTGGTGGCCTGCACTGGCTTCTGTGAGGGTGCCCCTCATCCGGTAGGTTTCTAGAAGAGTCTCACTTTGTACATGAAGAAGTTCCTGATCCTAACTTCAATCTTCCCCAGTCATGCACCTTTTCTGAAGGGTATAAGAGGTTACAACACTGATATTTTGGATTCATGCAAAATAATTGCTTTTGTGCTTTAAGAAAATGGTATCAGGAAAGGCTCCACAGAAGCAGTGGACTCTCCTGACTGCCGAGGTTCAGGAGTAAAGATAAGGTTGGGGTGGATATTCTAGGTTCTTTTTTGATTTTGCTGATATTCATCCTATATTCTCTGCTCCCACAATCTCTTATACATATTTCTCTCACTCTCTCACTAGAGGGCAAGGAATGGCATCCTTTGCAATTTCAATATTGTAATAAACATTGGGTGAATGAGTGACTCAAAAGCTATATATTTTGCAAAGGATGAGAATGATGTTTCAAAGTCTTTCATAGTTAATGGAGGTGGTATGACTTTGTAAGTTTGGGACATATCTTGACTTGGGCTTCCCATTTTGTTTTCGCCACACATAGCTGTCTCCACCTGTTATAATATTTATTACGGTAATCTAACCACAACGATAACCTCTGTTGACATTTTAAAAATTTATACTAGGAGCACATGAACATATTAAGAAAATTCAAGCAAGGCAGAAAGGTACAAAACAAAGAGTGAAAGACATTCCCTCCCCCCACTTCTCTGCCTAATCTCTCTGACAAAACAACTGGTAATGGTCTCCTGTGGAATCCTAAAAAAACCCACATTTGTAGTACCTACAAGGAGCCTCTTAACAATAATTTTTAGCAGAATAAAAGGCGTAATATGTAGTGTCCTGACCCTGGGTTTTGTTTTCTTTTATTTGTCTTAACGATATATTTTTGAGATTTTTCTGTATCAGAACATGCAAGACTGCCATCGTTTTTATTTCCTGGCTGTGCAGCATTCTACCATGTGGACATGCGTTTCATGATATAATTAATTCCTCCCTAGACATTTAGACATTTAGGTTGTTTCCAGGTTTCTTTTTGTTACAAGTTCGTGTTGCTTGCATATATACATGTTCATCTTTGCAAACATCAAGTCAAATTTTAGCTGTATAATTGCCAGATCAAAGCCAATGTGTGTTTTTATTTTAAAAGCTATTGCCAACAGACATCTTAAAGTTTTAACCTGATGATATATTTATCATGATTGCTAAGAACGATTGCTTCTTTGCAGGCTAACTAATATCAGGTATCCTCACACTCTAACAGCTGCTTGTCTCTTAGGTGAAAACATTTTTGTTGTTTCTATTTACATTTCTTTAATTATGAGTGAGACCAGGTGCTTTTGCTGCCATTGGTACATTTTTTCCCTTAAAGTTGCCTTTGTAGCTAACCTTGGCGTGTTTTGGAGATATTCATCTCTTTCTCATTGTTTTCTTCAACCAATTTGAAATTGACCAAATAAGTCACTTTCTTATTGTAAATATAAATTTTTTTTTGGTAAAATTTGTTTGGCTCTGGACTTCAGGTCTAGTATGTTCTCCCCGAAAGCCCCCATATTGGTGACTTCCTTTTATGTGACCAGTTCCCAATTATTTCCTTTACTGCTTCTGGACAATTTGAACTTGTAATCCCTAAAGCAGAAAGGAATGTTTTGTGAAATATTTTGCCCCAGTGCAATTATTCATGGTACCTCCTTTCACTCCCAAGAATGTCCTAGTTTGCCCGATAAATTCTATGATCACTCAGCTCCAATCCTTCTCTATTTCCACTTTAATCATACAGGTCCTCTTTGAGTTATTTAAAATACTGGGGTACACAGCATGAAACCTCATTTAAGTAATTCTTTTTGAAGCAAAAAAAAAAAAAGATGAAAAATCACTGGTATAGTCTTCACTTATTTGTTCAGCAGAATTTGTTGAAAGATTCCAATTCAAAGTCTTGTTCCAGGCAACATGAACAATTGAGAGAAAAACATAATTTATTACAAAAGGCCTAGCCAACACTACTGTTGAAAAGAAATGTGTGTCTAAACAGAAATAAGATTCTCAGTTCAATGGAATTCTTATGAGAATATAAAAAGGCAAGTTTCCTTTTATGTAAGTGTCAACTAATGGGAGAACCTCTTCCAATCTAATCCAACCCATGAAGTAAAGGACTTGATTGATAAAAATAGTTGTAGATAATATTTCTCTCCAAGAGGGTAGTACAAATTGGCATTAACTTTTTCCAGGAATAGGTAGAAGAATAAGTGCAGAAATTCCAGTTGGTGGTTTGAAAATACAGTGAGATATAAAAGATGTTTGACTGAGTGGTGAGGTATTTGTTGGATAATGAATACTGAGTGTGCACATAACATTTAAATGGATGGCGTTAGAAGAAATCATGCTCAGTGAAATAAGCCAGAAGGGAAAAGAAAAATGTTGAATGGTTTCACTTATAGGGAATATAGGGGAACCAAATAAGGGATCAGAAAAAAATAATAATAATAATAAACAAAATTAGAAGGCAATCATAAATCAGAGACATTCTGTGAGGGAGGAGAAAGAAAAGGGATCAAAACAAGGGAGAGAAGAGCACAAGGGACTATGGTGATGGCTCATGGGTAAATTGGGGATGTGAATTTAATGGGAACACATAATGATGTAAAAGATATAAATAAAAAATAAATTAATATGTATTTTCAAAAATAAATAAAAAGAGAGATGTTGTTCTGTGTTGCCCATTCTGTGACATAGCAGTATTGTCATGGTTATCTTCAGATAAATAGGAAACTGTGATAACGAAGACGGATCACGATCTTGTAAGAAATATTAGAAAGAAGTACAGAAAAGTATGAATGAGTCCAAACAATTTTTGTTGTTGTTGTTAAAAGTCTTCTAAACAATTATTGGTGGCTCCACACTCTTTCCTTTCTCTGGATGTATTAGAATTAATTTAGCCACCTAGTTTTTGTTGAATATGGTGGCATGTTCTTATATTTCCTTTTTCTTTAGATTAGAAGCAAGACTGAGAAGACCATCTTTCACATAAATCTTTCTTAATATTTGACAAACAGTCCATTAGGAGAAAAATCATAGGGTGAAAGACTACGAACTTTTCAAAGACTTTTACATCAGAAGCCAATTCTGCACAGGAAGTTGGCAATCCCTGCGGCTGGAGCCATCCTCTTACTATCAGACCTCTGTGCAAAGACTCTGGCCCAAAACATGAGGAAACTTTGTCAAACCCATTTGGTGGCTTAAAAAGAACACTCTCACCCTCCAAAGAAACCCAATGCCCCTATGACAATGTAGGGAACAGCCCCAGTTCTTTGTTTCAATTTCAAAAATACTTCTCCATAGGAAAGGGAATTTCATTTTTGTCTCTTCTGTGTTAAGTAATCATCAGGAGGCACAAGCCACAGGGAATATGTTTCCCTGTGCTGTTGATGTATTATTTGCACACTCCTCAGATCATGCCTATTTTCCTGATGTAGGTTCTGGGTGAACAAGGATGAAAAGTCATTCAAGTTTACCTTTCCAAGGCCAGCTGGGAAATCCTTATTTGCGATCTCTGTGGTTTGCCCTCCATTTACATTTTACTTTGCCCAACTCTCCAGAGGAAAATTTGGCCACATTCTTTGTAGGATTCAGAGAAATGAGAAGAATCCATAACAATCTTCTCCACTTTGTATAGGGCGGCGCGATAAGTACATGTGGCGTTTTTAAGGGTGAGCCAGAACTTACAGTGGTAAGTAAGATTTGTATTTAAACAGGAATAAATGACTGAGTCACTTGGGATGAAAACCTGTTTGGCAATCCTCAAGAAGGGGCAGATTACTTCTGACAGGTCTAAACAGCCCAGGCAGATAGGATCATTTAACTATATTTAACTAACACTGACAAAGGAATGCTTGATTAATGTTTCCCACCCAAATATCCAGGGACTGGTAGGTCACCTTCTCAAACCAATAGGCAGTTGAAACGACTTCAGAGTTCTTCATTATGCGTGATTGCCACACGCTTTAAAAGCTCTGATGAGGACACACTCCACCAAATTCTCAGATCCCCCTTAGCTTTCTGGAGTGAAGCGGGATGCTTCATTTTGGCATTTAAGGGCCTATGTCACAGAACACACACCTAGGATAAACCAGTGTGACATTTTTGGTTGGAAAATAAGAGAAACAAAAATGAGAACAGCCTTGCTTCCCAAATATCACCAGATGTTGGAAATGACAATGAATTTTTGGCTACAAAATATGTTTTAACATATGCAGAGGTTGCACAGTACTTCACCAGTGTTTATGTCAGCTAAGTATGGTGCCACTTGTTTCTGTTATTTCTTCAACTCTAGGACTTTTTCACCTTGAAAATCTAAGTAAAATCTCTGCTTATGCCATGCCTCTAGGATTTGAGGATGGACCTGCTCTATTCTTAAATCCAGATGCCAATAGTATGTTTCACACTGGCAATCCCTAGAGCTGGAGTTGGGCTTTACCTCTCACTACAGTGAACCTTGCTCATGGTAGCAAAGAATAGGAGACAGCCAGTCAGCGAATCTTCTGGCCACCCAGGCTAAATAACAGAGTGTGAAATTCTTTTCATGGGGATATGTTGAACAGTACTCCTTGTTTATCGGCACTTTTAAAGATGATAGTGCTTTTAATAATTAACCAATTCATCCATGAGTGGTTCTGCTTGCAAAAAAATCGTGATCAAATAGGGTTCATCTATTGTGTAGACATAAACATGAACACCAGTTATACTGCACCAAGAACAATGATTGTACTCTTTTGGATGCTGCTAGATCAGAGTCTGGCATGTGGTAGGTACTTATGAAATACTAGCTGAAAGAATCAAAGCTTGTACTGTGGAGGCATGGAGACCAGAGGTCCTAACCAAACTACCTGGCCTCATGGAATCTGACCTCCATCAGCAGAAGTCATGCTCATCAGTGGGCCAGGTACTTGTTCTAACTCCAGCCCAACTGCCAAGTCTCAGTTAAATTTCTCCAGGAGGCTTTCTTTGACCCCCTTATCTACCTCCCATTAAGTTTAGGACAGTATTAGTTTTCTATGGCTGCTGTAACAAATTGCCAAAAATCTTAGTGTCTGAAAATAGCAAAAAGTTAGTTGCAACTCTGGTGCAGCTCTCAATAGCTGAATCAAGGTGTCTTCTTTCCTTTATAGCATCTCTGGTGGGTCATTTTCTCACTCTTTTTAGTTTTTAGACACCACCCACATTTCTTAGTTTATGGCCCTCTCCCCCCATCTCCTGTCAATAAATGCATGTTGAATCTTCCTCAAGCCTCACCTTTCCAAGCTCCTGGAAACTTTCTAAATTCCTGCCTTCCTCATCAACTTGTAAGGACCCCTGTGATTATATTGGGCCTAACTGGATAATCCAGGATAATCTCCCCATCTCAAGGTCCTTAATTTAGTCATATTTGCAAATTCCCTTTGGTCATGGAAAGTAACATATTCACAGGTAGTAGGGAAGAGGACATGGACATTATTTGAGAGACCATTAATCAGCTTACCATAGGGAGACTTTATGATAAGCTCGTATAACACTCTGCACTTTGTAACACTGTAAAGTAACATTTGACCTATGTTAATTGCTTAGTTCGTTGGTGACTATTCACTTGATGTCTGTTTGCCACACTGCACATAAAAACCCAGAAGCACATATGCAGGGTCCCTGGGGTTTGCTTTTCTGCCCCTAGGTTCCAGCACAGTTCTTGGTTTATAGTAAGTATCTAATACTTTTTTCTGTTAAATGAATTGATATGATACTAACCTTTTATTTATATACCATTGACCTTCTGAGAGTAGAATCCCCATTGTTATAGAAGCTAGTTAGGTTAAGAGAACAAATAACTAATTTTGGAATTTTTTGCATCACTGATGCATTGCAGGTGCTACTAGCTGCCACGCCCCTGACGCCTGCCAGTAGACAGAGAGCTTCCAAGAACAGTGGAGAGCTCATCGTTTGCCTATGTCACTGCCAGGACTGCTTGCCTCTCTTAACTGGAAATGGTTGAGTGTGACTAGGTAAGCATGAGCATTCACTAACAAACAAGATTTCTTGGTTGGTTAGATTTGGTGTCAGTTGCTCTGAATATAGGGCACATTAGCTGTGTGGTTAACAGAATTAATCACACCCTAGTGCTTTGTTGCTGTTGCTAAACATTAAAAAAATCTCAGTGATTAAAAAATGTTTCTTTCCAGGATCTTCAAAACTCTTATTTTGTTCACCCTGATATTAAACTACTATGCCCGTGTGTTAAGCTGTTAGGTCAGTCTGTGGCAAGAATCTCTTATAAAGCTTGGCACAAAGTTTTGGTTCTACTAGATATTCAATAAATATCTGGGGTATTATTTGAATGAATATGGACTGTAGCTGATGTATCTTGATGAAGACTGGGGAGTTAGGATTATACGCTGACTATGGGAATGTCTATTTATTTATGTTGTTGCTCTCTATCTTATTCCAGAAAGTATTTGACACAGCTGTGGATGTGATGGTAAGTTTATGAAATCTAAAACCAAAAATTTTAAACCATATACTGCCCATGATAATGCATCAGCAGTTTAAAAAGCTACCAATCTTATTAGCTCACTGCTGCTGAGGAAAAGGCATCCGTGTAATAGAATGAAATCACAGTGTAGTAAAGTGGTTTGGGGTTTGCTTTCCTGGATTCATCCCTTCCTAGCTGTGCAAACTTGGGCAAGTTGCTTAACTTATCTGAGTTTCAATTTCATCTATGAAATAGATACATGCTTTGAAAAGATTTAAGACAAGCACTTTATATGGAAAATACACAACCCCCTGACTAGCTTTAATGATATATTTTTTCTTTCTCATTGTTGCATCGTTCAAAGACTAAAAGGAGTAACCATTTGCCTTGCAAATCTTTCTTCAAAGAGCAACCATTAGCCTAAATGGTCTCACGACAACATATAAAAAGAAGTAGACCATTGATAAACGATGAATTCACTGTTACACTAAGTTGTTGACCATATGGACAATGAAATGACTGAAAACTCCAATAATCCTGGTGTAAAGAGTCTTACAAAGTAGAAAAGAAGTGGTCAGTGGGGCCAAGAGCTTTGCCACCAGTGCAGAAGTGCTACTATCCAGAAGATATTAGAAAGAGAGCTGTACATCCAAACCAGTCCGGAGAGGCAGATTTAGTTTTATTTTGCGATCGTCATAACAGCAGAATTTTGATGTATTTATGGATGTGGTTACCTATATAAATCAGGATTTGATAAGGTTTTAGGGCCTCTAAATGAGCTCTTTGTCTACATTCCTGAATAGGTGAACACATGCTCAATGCACCAAATGAGTGAGGAAGTAATTACTCACACTGAGGTGCATGACAATGAGAAGGGAGAAGGGCTGAATCAACTCTCAACTGGTGTGAATGAAAAGCAAAAAAAGAAAAAGAGAGAAAAAAGGGAGAAAAGGCCATCCTTCGAGTTGAACTTGAAGACTACAGAGAGATGCCCTTGAAATAGAAATAAAATAGACTGGACACCAGGCTCATAAAACCTGACTGCAAGCTTATTGAACAGATTCAGATTTCCAGAGAAAGAACGTGTCATAAGAAGGGAGGCTGTTCCTGGTGGCATAGGGGGTTAAGTCTCAGCACTATTGCTGCTGTGGCCTGAGTTTGATTGCCAGCCAGGGAGCTGACCCCCATGGCTCAGCAGACCTCTCCTGTCTCCCCCACTGCTCCCCTCAGCTGTGCATTTCAGTACGTCCACCTATTCTGCTCCCCACTCTGTCTCTGGTGAAGCCTCTCACCCCCTGCACCTCTGGCTTACACCCCAGCTCTTCTACACAAAATAAACAAATAAAATGTTTTAAAAAAATAAAAGAAGGGAGGCTGGCAACAGAGTAAAAGGAAGTTAGAGGCAATCCCTGCCAGGGAGGGACTCTTGAGCCCTGGACTCTGACTCCATGGACAAGGCTGTCCCTGTACAAGAGGCTACTTCTCTTTTCCATCTGCTGCCATTACAATTCACTTCGGTACCTTCCTCTGAGTCTATGGTTTGACTGTTCTTGCCTCTATATGAGTATATGGGGATGGGAGTCATGTGGTCAGTGATTTGGTGAATGTGACATACTTTTCATACACATCAATTTCACCATCTTTAGTCCATTTCCTCGGCCGGGCTTGGGTAATCTGCTCCCAAGAGGTAGACTCAATCAGGAAGTTCTGTTCATAAGGTAAGCTGTGGAAGGAACTAGTTATGTACCTTCCTCAATAATTGCCATGCCTTGATACTTCTTAGGAGGTTTCCAGCCCATTTTTCTAAAGTAAGCATGTGCCAGTTGCGTGTGTGTGCGCGTGGGCACGCGCTTATTCCAGTATGGAATTACTCTAAGGCTCAACGGTTGGCAAACGTTTTCTAGAAATGTCCTGAGGGGAAATACTTCAGGTTTTTACAGCCACCTGTCCCTGTAAAGTCTCCACTCTGCCCTTATGGTGGGAAAGCACAGATGATGCAGCCGTGAGTGGGTGGGGCTGTGCGCCAATAAAACCTTATGCATCACCGCGTAGACAGACCAAGTATTATGTTAGTGACACAGCAGAACAGACGCATCTCCGGAAAACTGTTTTCGAAATAACAGTAAAGGGATCGCGATGGGGGAAGCGATCAGAAATGAACTGGTTTTCTTTAATAAAAAAAATTATATACGGTTTTGTTTTGAGTAATATATGGTCGTGATGGAGCTGGCTAGACATCACCATGATCCCTTTGGGGATTAGGGTCACTAGAGATCTGAACCTGACCTGCTTCTCTTTGCAGGCATATTGGGATTATAATGCACTGGATTATGGCTCCTCTGTAGACATTCTTGTCAACTGACTCCTTTCCATGTGGTGAGACCTTAGGGTGAGACCTATCTTATATTACAGATATTTTTACAGTTGTTTTACTTCATCGGATACATTCTAGAAGTCCGACATTTCTTTTCGTTCCCACTGTGCGTCTTCAAAGATAAAGTGGGACCAGATACAAACCCTACAGAGCCTGAGGACATGGACTGTGCAGCGTGCGTCCCTTTCAATCCCCACCGACGACGCCCGCGCCACCAAGCATAGATATGTATGTAGTGAGTGATTCATCAATTTTGAATGAATTCATGAATTCGATTCAAGGTCTCTGGTCTCTTTAATTTTAAATATTGGTCCTGGAGTTCTCAGTTCCATTCGACCCCAGCTTTTGCTGGATACCTTCCATCTCTGAAATCTGAAGAGAATTGAGGAATTCCACCAAAGCCCTGGAGTTATATGAATCTGTGTGCAAAAAAAATCTGCTTGGGATTCCCCTTTCTGGTAGTTTCATTTTTAGCAGAAAATAGCGCTTGAAAGATAATTTACAGAAAATGTACTTAAAAGGAGAGAGATGAGGGATGTTACTTATAAAAAATGATGCTTATATTTAAAAGTTGTGTAACACTAAATCATTTTAACTCCATGTGAGTGTTTAAGTGAGATAGTTGTAGAATGTCTATATTTATCAAGTATGTATGTGTATGTAATTAAAATGAGCTTTCTCTCCTATGGGGGGGGGGTACACAATAGCTATATATTTTGCATTTTTCTATAATAAACAATCATTCAGGCACTCACCTGTCCAGGTGTATCAGAACCTGCCCAAGTATATCAGAATGATTATAGTAAACAATCACTCAAGCAGTCACCTGCCCAAATATATATATATAATATATAAATACAATATAATTAATATTATATAGTATAATATAATTGATATTAATATTAATATGACACATATAAGATATTTTATATATATATATATATATATATATATATATATTTGGTTCTGATCCAGTGCAGAAACAGAACTCTAAAACCCCAAGAGAAGAGACAGAGGTCTACTTACCTGGAAAAATATATGTATACTTAGAGAGATTTATTTTAAGGAATTGTCTCACATGCCTTGGAAGCTAACAAGTCTGAAATCTGTAGGGCAGGCTGACATGCTGAAAACCCAGGCAGAATTTATAGATTATAGTCTAGAGGTTGAATTCTTTCCTTTCCAGGAAACCTCAGTTTTTTGTTCTCAATGTATTCAACTAACTATATTAAATATGGGCCCACCCATATTATTGTGGGTAATCAATCACCTTTACCTAAAGTCAACTGATTATAAACATTATTTACATCTACAATATACCTTCACAGCAACTTCTGGGTTGGTGTTTGACCAAACAGCTGGGCACTAGAGCCTAGACAAGTCGATATATAAAACTAGTTATCATACTAGAGTGGGAGAAAACTTAGCAATTACTTTTCAGACCAAATTGTACTTTCAAACTGTCAAGACTCCCTGGGACTTACCTATTTCAAGAGTTGTTCTTGCTTCCAATCAGTCTCATTGGAGAGGTACTTCTCAACCATTATTTGGCCCCCTTTTTAACAGAGGTGTCACTAATGTTGCAGCTATGAGGTCTGGTGTTGTAAACCTCTTACATCCTTGCTTCCCATTGCAGTGGAGTGGTGACTCATGCTTGTATATTAGGACTACAGTTCTGTTGGTTCACACATGTTGGACCATTGCCCCAAAATATCACCTTTATGCCTAAAGCTGTGGGAAGATGCTGGTCAAACCCTCATGAGCAACTTATTTGCAGGTACTGCATCAGCTTCAATCTCTCTTTCCATTGCCAACACCTTTGTTTTTGAAAACCTCAGCTGCCAAACTAGTCATTGGAAGCGGTTCTTAGAATATTCAATGTTCAAAGAGATGGGACTATTTTCTTCCAGAAAGCTTTTTGCCCTTCAAGTCAGTGCACCAATGTCCTCTCTGAACTCAGCTCTGAACTAAGTATTCTGTGTTGTATTGGTATAGAATTGTATTGGTGTAACTTAGAAAACCAGGGACGAAGGTGCCTTCAGCCTTATGTTTGAATAACAAAGACCACTTTCATATCTTGGGAAGAGTCAAAGATCTGCTTCCAGCTACTTTCTGGGCACAAAGCTTGTCTGGTGACTTTTCCTGCAATGGTTTATATTTCATCTCAACAGGAACTTCACTACATGCAGAAATCTGGTGTGTGTGTGTGGTACATGGCATTGTTCATCCATTTTTGCATTATGTACTCTCTCATGGCATGCGTCCTGTTTTCTGGTGTCAGAATATAGCAAGGGGTGGTGTTCCGATGCAGCTCACTATGAGACATTTTACGACTCCAAGTTTCAATGTGGAACTATGTATATAAATAATACACACAAGGATTTCCTGCTTCTAAATGGCCCCAACATAATCTATAAATATGATTCACCTCAGTTAATGGAGTCTCTTCCCTAGCCAGATTGTTCATTGTGAGACATTATTTTGAAGTTTGCTGAAATCCTTGTACCTCATGAAAGAACCAGGACATTTCTAGCTTAGGTGTTTCATCCTGTTGTCCTTGGCTAAATTTTCTTTGTAGCCTAGTTAAAACCTGGACACCTGCAAGCTTAAATTATCCCTGTAGGATATTAGTATATTAGATACCTATAAAAATGAAATTTATATGAGGCATCTGTTTACATTGAGCATCCCATAAAACTGTGGCAGAGAATTCAAAGGGAAAAGCTTCAATTGAAGGTTTCATAGCCAAGAGCAAAAAGCTCTTGAGAGTGGCATCTAGATAACTAATTTCCATCTTCTCAGTGAAAAATAATTTTTAATGGACAAAGGATGTGTCCCTCTACTCCAGTAGCTGTTTACAACATACAAAATATTTGAAAAATCCTACTATGTCTGTATTAGGCGCCTTCAGTGCTACTTGTTTTATGATTATTGTTGGTTCTAAGAGTAAAAAAGGAAATAATCTTAAGCATTAATGTACTGATATGTCATTGAGGGCTTGGTGGGCAGAAGGAGCAGGTCCTGAGTCACACACAATTCCAATGGCTAACCAATAGTGAGAAATTATACCAAGTCAGTTAATAAAAGTAGTGGCAGGAACTAAAGCTACATGCAAGGGATGATCTCTGCCTACTCATAGGTGTGTTCAAAGATGTCATTTTGATCGTCTATCCTAGCTGTCATTTTTCCAGACTAGTCCATTCTATCTTTGGCATGTCTTGGTTGTAGCTACATGGCTAATAGTTATGCCTAAATTGATTACAAAGGAAAAGATGAGAGGAGGAAGAGTCATGTGAAGATATATCGCAACTCACAGATATGAAGGCCGAGCTGAAGAATCAAGCCATGGTATGGCCAGGGTGCAGGGCACCCCAGAAATTATATTCAAAATGCTTAATAACAAGCACAGCCTGGATACAGAACAACCATGCAGGTAACTCTGTGAACAAGATGAGTCACAGAAGAGCAGATGGACTACAAATGGGCCCTGAATCTGAGCAGCAGTTCTCAGTAGACCATCTCCAAAGGTAATTCCCATGGCAGAGAGGCAATAGCAACTCTTTCCCCGCCTGGTGCTGCTTCCTTCAAGAGGAAGGGCCGATTAGGGTAACTTGGGTGTTTTCACTATGGCTTACGAAGAGGAAGCACAGCAACTAGATCTACATCCCACCAAACCTGTAGGTAATGGTGGGGCAATACTTTCTAGGAGAAAATCATGGTAACACTGCCATAAATGGATATTTGGTGCAGTATTACCCAGATGAAACCAACAGCTACTTTTAACATCCACCAGACCCTATATATGCTGCAATAACTGCAAGAGGGTTAACTTATTCTTTCCCATTCAAGTGAATCACTTGTACACGCACATAAAGGCCTGTCCTTGTATCCTTGATCACATTCCTATTCCTCTAGTTCTAGTATTTCTTCTAAGCTTTTTCCTCTTCTCCTTTCCATAGTATTTCAACTACAATATGAAGTAAGTAGATTTGAGGGAGTGGGAAGACTTCAGCTAAGAATATAAGCATTGCCATAATGTTTCTCTGGGAGGGTGTATTTGTGTCATATCAAGAAGAAAATGAGGTATTGCAGGAAGAGTATGTGTCTTCGGTGCAGGTGCAATGGCTCCCAAGTGGTAGAGAGAAGCAATAGGATCTCTCCTTGGTACTTTTCCCAGAAATAATGTGACTGTCTGGGATGTGGTCAAAAGGAAATGCCCCCAACAGGGAAAGGCTTCTTTGTAGTTGAGCTCTTCCATCCTTTTCAGGCATCAGCCAAACTTTTCTCCTATTCACAGGAACTTCTATGTTGGGAAGTATCAATACCTAAATATTTTCTGACAGCCAAGCTTATCAAGTGTAAGAATGGGTTCATAGGGAATGCACATAATAGCTACCAAGTGGCGAGCCTTGTTCCAGAAGCTTGACACACATAATACGAGCACTCAATCATACTATAATTTCTTCCATATCACAAAGCCTTCATTTAACTCCACTTTTCACAGCAGCTACCACTCCATTTCTTTTCTTCCTTTTGCAGCAAAACTCTTTGAAAAAAGTATCCTCTCTATCTCAAAAATTTCTTTTTTCTTTTTTTAATTTTTAAAATTTTTATGAGTTTATTTATATATATTTTACATCATTGATCATTTATTTTACACTGTTTGTTTTCTTTTCTCAGGTGTAGACCCCCCCAAATATCTTAAACTTGGCACAATTAAGCTTCCTTCACCACTGTTACTGCTCTGCTCAGAACGTCTTTATGAAGGTAACAACTGTCTTTATGTTGCCAAATTAGTTGTCAGTCATCACAGATAACCTGTCGCCAATGCTTGAAATCACTGATCTCTCCCTTCTTTTAGAAATACTCCCTAGACTTGAGCTCCAGATGTGCTCCTTCAGGTTTCCCTTACCACTTTATTTAGTGGTTTGGCCCTTAATTCTCTGCCCCTCTCTGGCTTTATTCCCTTCCCTGTTGATCTCCTCGTTTTATGACTTTAGATATTTCTATGTGCTGATGACTCCTGAATTGCCACACCTAACCCAGACCTCTTCTTTGAGCTCTAGATTCACAGACCCAATTGTCCATTGGATATCTTGGGTATTTAACAGACATCTGAAACTTGTTATGCGTACACTGAATTCCTTCACTGAAACTTGCTCCACTCAGAGTTTTACTCATCTCAACTGATGGCAATTCTATTCTTCCCATTGCCTAGCCCACAAATCTAGAGATCTTTCTCAACTTCTTTCTATCTCTCACCTTTGATATTCAATTCACCAGTAAATCTTGTGGCTTTCCTTCAACTTAGATCAACACTTTGATAGCTTACCATTCCATTGTTACCACTTACGATATTCCTTTCCCTCCTAACTTGTCCTATTGCTACCCTGTGTCTCTAAAATTGAGAAATTTTAACCCAGTAGCCAAGGGATTCTTTTAAATCCAACACAGTGGCCAATGGAGCATGTCACTGCCTTTCTTGAAAACCCTGCAAAAGGTATCCGTTTCCTTCAGAGTCAACATTCTCACAGTCAGGTTTACTTTGTTCCTAGTGCCCCATACACACCTCCCCATTGTTCACATTGCCCCTTGCCTGACTCATTTGCCCTCTTCAATTTTTTGCTCAGATTTCACCTTCTTAATGAATTCTAGCCAGATTATTATAATCAGCTCTGCCACATTTTCCCCCTCCTTTCACCCACAAAACTTCCTGCCAAACTCCCACTACCTTTTACTTCTTTCGCCTATAGTGTTTATAACCTTTTAGCAGACAATTTACATTATCTATTATCTTTATTATTCAATGTCTATCTTCTCTCATTACAAAAACTTTCATATAGCAGAGATTTCTACCTTTTTTGTTCACTGATGTATTTCCAAGTAAACAGTACCTGGGACAGAGTGGTTCAAAAAATATTTTGTTGGACAAATGAAAAAATATATTATGGATAAATGTTCTCACGTGATACTCACTGAAGTCCCAGAGGGTATGAATTACTGTCTTCTTTTTCAGAAAAGGATACTGAGATTCAGAGAGATTGAGAATCAAAGTTTATGGTGTTAGTAAGTGTGAAGTGGGGATTCTTAACATATTGATTTACCTCCTGAGCCCTTGCTTTTATTCAAACTTGTTTTGAATGAGTGTCACTTCTTCAGATGCTTTTTCAACCCAGAGTGATTTTGTTTTACTGGCTGGTTTTTAGATACAGTTCTTTCCATGGATGGGTGAAGGGGTAATAGGTAGAGGTGAAGACAGCTAACATTTAATCCAATGTTTTTGTGAAATTTAATTCTAAAGACTGCAGTTAATTCACAAAAATGATACTTAAAATTACAAGCTTATCCCTATTTGATTGTGATGAAGGATTTGAAGTTCAAAGAACTTAAAAACTTAAGCAACTTGTATAATGCCCCTATTCATGGCATAGGATTTTGACTTTTTTGATTCTAGCACTCCGTATTGGGTGACTGAAATGACATTTTATGTCACCCCAGTCTTTTGAATTTTGTAAAATCTAGTTGTGGGATAGGACACCTTAGTGCCAGGAGTGAAAAATAGAAAACTTCTCTCCTGAGACTTCTTCTAGTGATCTGAAGGGATAATGTGAGCCCCACTTTATGGATAGACATTTGTTTAATGAAAACAAAAGCAAGAAGTCATGTTGGTGTGGGTGGTGTAGGTGGTGTGGGTGGTGTGGGTGGTGTGGGTGGTGTGGGTGGTGGGTGGACCCAACTCCAACATTGCAGGCAAGGAGATCTGAGTAAGCAATTTTCATTAAAACTGTACTGCAACAAAGTTTCCTGCATTAAAGAGGGGTCTGTGAATTTGGGGGATCTTGTTCCTTCACAATATTTCTAATGAGGGCATTGAAGGATGTAAGAGAGACAAGATCAGCTCTCATTAAGAGTAGTAAAGCCGATAGCTGTGAATTTAGTTCACATTGGCGCTGTGGCTTTCTCTCTCTCTGGGATTCTCAGCTGTAGCTGACACTGCGGTGGTCACACTGCAAATCTTCACCTGCTCTGTCATCTCTGAATTTAAGTTGCACTTTGGGGTATCGCCCCCAGTGATCTCTCTTTCTCTTCCTTGCCTTTGCACCTCTTTGCTCACTCACTTCCTGACAAAATAAAAGTAATTTTCATTCTGAAACTGTATTTAACCCTCTTCACTACTGCCAGTAATTCAAAACCAGTAATTCCCCAGACTGCTTATATTCAAGGAACTTTATTAAATTTCCAGATTACTATAATGATTTCCTTTGAGAAAGCTGAAAGAAACTTTCTCACTGAGTTTCTGCACCTTGCCCTGGCCCTTCCAGTGCATCTTCTACCATCTTTGCAAACTCTTAATCTCTCCATAGATCTGTGTAATCACTACTCTCAGTTTATTTCCTGGCAATGAACTTGATCACCAGAAACTCCCTTCGTCGCAGAGGCCCAGGGAGACTTGAAAAATCGTCACTTTGTTGAATGGAAAAGATTTAAGTTTTGGATAGAGTGGGGCTAGAGATTATATTTGAAAATTTGTTCTCTTTTAAAATGTTCGCCAACACACTTGTAATATTTCCAATACAAGTTTTCAAGTTTCAGTGATACGAGGACATTTGCAACACTATGGACAAGACTACTGTGTTGAACACAGTAGCTGTCAGCATGCTGCTTCAGCCAGAGGGACTGTATCTTTGCATTTTATGTTAATACTAGTTCTGGGCTAGTTAGACATATTTTAAGCCTTTAAAAAAATTATCTATGAAGAAAACAACAATTAAAAATCTGTAAGTGCACAAAAATTCTAAAGTTAGTAGTAAATCCCAGATTGAAATATGTATAGAATTTCGTTATTTCTAGGAGTACAGAACTATTTGGAAAAATATTCTAAAAAAATAAATAAGGAAATACAATTAGTGTAAATATTAGTTTAAATGGCTTTACATGAGTATTTTACCAGATCTTTACAATAACCTAGGAAGCGAATTTGACAGATTTTATCAGTTTCCTCATTCTACCAGGAAATTAAGGTTAAATAATATAAATAGCAAGCCTGTGGTCACACAGCTGTAAGTAGAGATAGATGCAGATATATGCATTCTTAAATCAAAATTCAACGCTCTGCCTACTACGTGAAATTGACATTTTTATGAACCAAAATAAAACTAGACCTTAAGTAAATAATTTCAACAATAACTTAGAACACATAATTATTATTACAATAAGGATTATTATTCCAATGTCAGAAAATACAACCATGAACATCAGTTATTTTTTTAAAAAATACTGACTTCAAAATGGGCTTGAACAATTTTATTCCTATGGATTCAGCATGAAAGCGTACAAAAACAATAAAGAATAGTTGTAGCCTTTTAAAAATAGATAGGAAAAAAGATACAATCATGTTCCTTTGGCCTTTGGAAGAAGGAGAGAGAGAAATTGCACTTTTCCCATGGCTAACAAAACTGCTGAAAATGGATGAGTCGCCAATTTTGATAAGATCCACAGCTGGTAGTGGAATTGTCATGATTCATCTGTGATTTTCTTTTTTCCTTTCCAAAATAAGGCCTGAAACAAAACCAAAGTCTTCGGAAAAAAGATAACACCTCACATTTTTTTTATCATGTGTGTGAAAAGGAACTCATGCTAGATTTAGGATACATAGTAAGTGAGCTTAAAGATCATGGTCCCTGCTCTTCTTCCAAAATTTAGGGTGGAAGGAAATGAAATCTCAGGGAGGGTTCTTCAAATAGTTCACTGTAAATCTAGGACCAAAATCCAATTCCTGTTCTGCTATATTAATAATTCTTGTTATATAATACTATTATGTAATAATATATAATTGATATGATATATGATATGATATGATATAATATAATGTAAATGTAATATAACATAATATAACATAATATAACATAATATAACATAATATAACATAATATAACATAATATAACATAATATAACATAATATAACATAATATAACATAATATAATATAATATAATATAATATAATATAATATAATATAATATGATGTGTTTAAAAAATTTATCTATGCAGAAATGAACATGTCAAGTCTACAGTCATACCACCCTGAACGGCTGATCTCATCTGATATCAGAAGCTAAGCAGGGTCGGGCCTGGTTAGTACTTGGATGGGAGAAATGAACAAGTGAAAATCTGTAAGTGCACCAAAAATTCAAAGTTAATAGTAAATCCCAGATTTACTATATATTATATATAGCATAATATATATATAATATAATATATATAATATATAATATAATATATAATATATATAATTATATATAGTATAATATATAGTATAATACTAATAGTTCATAAATTCTTTGCAAAAATAAGAAAAATTTAGGAACTGTTTCTCCCCACTGTATGATACATCTTTCTTATTGTTTATTAAATGTTTTTACTCATCCTTCTTTACTATAACAGGATTGTAATTTGACATTATAGTCCATAGATAAAATGTGTGTTTCTCAATCACTATAAATTGTTCCATATCATGATGCTCTTATCTCTCTTTTTCTTGTGTCTGTGTTTCTTAGTGAAACACAGTGAAACTAAGATCAACATCCTCAATGTGAACTTATAGTCCTTAGATATCTAGCTCTGGAGCATATACATTTGTAAGTTATATTTTAAAGTGCTCCCTCCTTATTAAACTTACAGTTAAAAATATGCTATGAATCCTTGAGAATTAAAAAAAAAAGCAAATTTCAAATATTGCAGGGAGGAAAACAGTTCTATGTTGTCTTCCTTGCTAACTGTTGGACACCATTTAGCCAAAGACCTAGAGGATTTCTCAAATGAGATTTTCTGTTGGGATTTTAAATACCTGACTCAATTGCCTTTTTTTTTTTTTAAATCTATTTTCATCGTGTGGGATGTTTTATTTGAGATAGAGGCAAATCTCCATCAGTGCTAGAGAAAGGTAGATACTATACATGGTGACCACATGCCTATCCCCTCTGCTCTTCAGAGTAAGAACACATGAAAGGAAATGAAAAAATGAACAGTGAAAAGGTTGTTTTTTCTCTCTCATTTAGTTTGTGATTTTTCAGAAGGAAAATCTTTTGTAGTCAACTATTTTGCCTTTCCAAATGTTTCATTCAGCATCAAGAACATCTCAGATGTCCAAAGGCCAACAATGGCAGTAGTAGAATAAAACTAACCTTTCTCTCTCTCTACCTTTGCAACAAAGCAAATCCAGTTCCACATCTCTCTTGGTTTAAATTTTGGACACATAACATGATTAATATTTATCTTTATTGACTCACTCAAGTTTTAAATATCTTTCTTTTCTGACTCATGTGAAAAAAATTAGGAAACCTCTCTTATCAATGCTTATTCATAACTGCCATATGTGGTGCTAAATTATTACAAGAAAGTGAACTTAGTATGGGCAGTGAATATTAATTTGCTGCCTAAAATCTCTTCATTTTTTGAATCTCAGAATTACCTTGACAAGCATGTCTTTTCTTTTGGTCAGGGCTGGAAATTTTGAAATATAAAAATGGAGAAAATAGGAATGGTCAGTGAGATGCGTTTTTGGGTCAAATAATTTAAGCTGACTGTGTCAGTGTGAAATATGGATTCTTAAATAAAACTCAGGGGGCAGTAGTAATCTGTTCATGGTCTGTAGCCAGTCATGACTTTAGCACTTTCAGAAATATTTATTTCTAAACTAATACGAAGCATAAGTAATTTGTGCAATGATACCTAAGGAGCTGGTAGGAGACACACATAGTGTAATGGATTGTGATAGTGGCCATCTATGTTTGAATCAGGCCGAAGATTGAGTCCTCAATCCCTAAGTAACAGACATAGCAATGTTTCAGTAAAGATCTAGGAAAAAATAAAAAAGCATACTCAGGCAGGGTAATTGAAAACATTTAATAAAGAAACTCTTCACTGCTGTATAGACAGGACAAAAGGTAACCAGTGAGCAGTAGACTACCCAAAGTCTAGCAAAACAAGAGCGTCATTGCTGTTCTTAGATCTTAAGGCACAAGTGGAGGAAACAGTTAGTGGAACACAGAGCCAGCATCTGTAGTTGTGGATGAGGTCTGTATGAGAGTTACTGTGACTTTTAAAAAATGATGCAATAAAAGTGTGGTGACTCAAGGAGGAGGGAGCATGGGAGGGCAATGTCCTCTTACATTCTCCAATCTCCTAATGGTGCCGGCTATTGATCAAACTCACCTGGAAGCCATAGGACAAGGAAACTGATTGATGCAGTCCATAGGTGAGTCTCCTGAGACACAGATCAGGATCTGTGGCTCTGTGGGTCAAAGAAAGTAGGGCGAAAGCAGCTCAACTTTCCCTAAAGGAGACAGTGAGCTTCCAGGGAGGCACAGTGCTTCAGCAAAATTCCAACCAATAGCAAGGCAATGGGCTTCCATTTCTTATGAAGTGGTTGAAGGGACTGGATCTCTGAAAACGTTAGTGACTGCTCTTCAGGTAAGACTTACTCTGGCTAAGCATAGGGCTTGTAGGCAGCCATGCTCTGTAAGAGAGTGATCCCCAAATACTAGGATTTCCTATTGCATACATTTTTCTGCCACCAATTCTGGATCTCATGATGACAAAGCCTAAAAATACCTTTCAGGCCTAGGACATATCCATATTTGCCAATAGTTTTTATATTGATCAGGTGTGATAAATTATAAATAAAATGTATATAGCAGCGTGGAGAGTCAATTTTACTCATGTACCTTGAAAACATACAAAACTAACAAATTAATAGTGAAATATTGTTCGAATACTGCCGAGTAGTATTTATTGCTCTGATACTAAAACTCAAAGCTAATAAATAAAACATACAAGTTGTATTGTTGGTAATGGATTTTTATTGCTAGACTAAAATCCAACAAACAAAAATAATAACTATGACACATAAACTAATATAATTAAGGTGGGGAGTGAAAAAGTGATGTAATGGCTCTAAGAATACTCTAAGCCAAATATTAAAAGTACTTCTGGTAGAGTCACCAAACATTTATAGTAACAATTTCTTTTCATTCATGTCAATTAAATGAAATTTAAATTATTAGTTTTATTGGTTAACATTAATATTTACCCCCAGGTGAATTTGCTGAATAGAAGATAGAAATCACATGTCTCTAAATAAATGAGAAATTTATGTCTGTTTTATCATCTAAAATATGTACCAGGGGACCTAGTTCAAAATGGTTACTAATACAGAGATGATTTGAGCAAGATTGTGGTTATACCTCAAATTATCTTGTATGTAGTAAAAACTAGAATGGTTACACCCATTATCTTTCAGATTATACTACAGTTTTCAGAAGAGTCTTTTGAGATTCTTTAATATATTAAAGTTTCTCATCCGCAGAGTATGCCGTAGTCCTATCTCCATTTTTAGAGACATCTCACCATATTGAAGGGGAAAGCAGGGCAAACATGAGTTTTGGGCTATTGCAAAGACTCTCAGCTTTACACAGCTCTCCTAGGAAAAGCACATAGGAGCCTGACCAAAGTTGGCCAGTGAGAAGCTATTAAGATTGTGCTGGTGGAAGGTAAGCTGTCAGTGATGCTCGTAAATGGAGAGCATGGCAGGGAGTAAAAACTCAAAGGCTCATCTTAGCAAATAGAGAATGTGCCATATCAAGGTAACTGTTAACTGGTAAGAAAGCAGCCTTTGGGAAAGATTGAATTTCCATGTTTGTTTTTGTAGGTCTGCTCAAGATCAGATGTCTAATTCTTTACAGGTAGGTTCAACAGGAGAATTTTAGGTGCCCATGGAAACTAAGTGAGAAGAATCCATCACTGTTCTTAAAAGTCAACAAACACAACAAAACAGTGTTATGTTGATGCCATTCTCTAACTTGATGCTCTCTTCCTCTTGCATAGGCTGGGGAAAGAAGTTTTCCCTACTCTCATTTGCTCCATGAGCTCCTCTTCCTTCTCTCTTTTTCAAAACTATTGCATTTATGATTGCTTTCTACAATACATCCTGTTAGCATCTCTGTTTAGCACCTGTCACTTGCAATTATTAATTTCAGAGATCATTTCTTCCCTATATGCAGTATCTCAATGAGTACTGGTTTCAAGTCATTCTTAGTCTCAGTGTAATCCCTAGTGCCTAAGGCATGATGATTCCTACCTATATATTTATTATAGTTTCAAGAAATCAAATTACTATTCTAATCTCAGCATCTTTTTATAAAAGCAGTTTATGGTATACTATTAATGTATACATACCCTCAGCATATGCCTGGACCCACCATCTGACACCCAGCTGCCAACATCTGCAAGAATTTTCCCAAACACTTTCTTTTGTGGAGAACACTCTGCTAGAATGAGAATAGACTAAACTACTTAAGAATGAAATGCCCTATGGATACTCCTTCACCAGAGACTGATAGGAGCTGGTCGGTAAATTCTCTAGTAACTCAGTCCTTGGGTGAGATAACTCTGCAGGTATGTCCCACATTGGCCCCTAAATTCCCAGTGGGATTTAACTCCAGTTGACTCAGAGTGAACTTGTTCCATAATTTTCATGGGACTCCTGCTTTTGTTTCAGTGCTCCATTTTCCTTCTGGATTTTCTTAGAGTCATCTTCCTAACAAATGATCTATACTAATCCTTGTTTCATTATCTGCTTTTGGGGCAATCCAAATCAAGAGTCTGCTGTCTAGAAGGAACATAAATGGGTACAAACCAATGAGAAGAAATGTGTGTACATGCGTGCCTACCTGATTAGATATTCAGACTTTATCTTAGCTTCTGTCCCTTTAAGTCTCTTGAAAAACTTTCATAAAAGCAATAGTATTTGGCTGTCAAAAAAGTGAAAAAGATGCACAAAGCATCTTTAATCCAAACCAAATCTGGTCCCAAGCACTTGGGATGCAGCTCTGGTCAGAGCACTTCCCTTCACTTTATGCTGTGTCGCCAATGACTCAGGGGCCAGTAGGCAGAATTTCCATCTCAGTGCTTTGTGACCCAAGTTATTGAACTGCCAATGTCAAAATGCAATTTCATCACTGCTAACCCTGGATGACTGATGTGTAGTTTTTCTGATTTTTGACTGTTTCCTTGAGGTTTGTTCAAATTTAAGCTGGTCAGTGAAGCTTCCTTGAAAATGCTTTCAAAATGTTGCACTCCAGCTCCCTTTACTACTTCCTATTCTCCACTTCCCTGTTGTTTTAATTCACGAACTTCTTACCACTTGACAGTCTCTCCATTTTTTTTTTGTAATTTATTTATTGCTTCTCCCTTTCTTCCTATTCAGAAGTAAGTTCCATGAACACAGGGATTTTTGTCTGTTTAATTTACACCCTTGTCTCCAGCGCACATAGTAGGAACTCAACCCATAGTTGTTGAATAAGCAAGTGAATGGATTTGAATACTGAACAGTTTACATAATACAATGATTATAATTTACTAATCTCAACCCAAATCTGAAAGGCTGTTGATGGCTGATTGACCTTATAGTTTCATTTTTAATTGTCCCATTCTGGATCCCTGGAATCTGTTTGGAGACTATAGAGAGTCACTTTAAAAACTGAGAGTCTTGGGAAAACCAAACCAACAACAAACCCTAGAAATTTGAGTGCAAAATTGAGGCTACTAGACGGGGCAGAGGAGCAGGAGAGTAGAGTAGGGAGGGGGCCACCGTGTGCTATGGTGGAGGCCTATGGGGCCCTTGGTGATGGATGTGGTTACATAAACCTGAAGGGTGTGAGCCTACATCTCTAAATAATACTATAAACCAATGTTAACTTCAATAAAAAGAAATTTAAAAAACAATGAGAGTCTTTTAAAATATTCTAACAAGGTTGCTGTAATTGGGTAGATTGGCAGAGTCACATTCTATGGTAAATTAAGCAAATAATGATATTGAAAGAGTCTTTAAATTATTTTCAACTTAAAAGTCACTCAGGAATTTCAGAGTACTTTGTTTACTTCTGTTTACCCTCTGTTTACCTCTTTAAGTGCAAGATTTTCTCTTTAGCTTTTGCAATGTTACCTTTATGGTGGTCTGATGGATGATTTTGTTGAATGCTGCACAATGAATAACAGCAACATGACAGCAAAACCAGGCTGTGATGGCTACAGGGGAATCGAAGAGGACAGAGAAAACCAAAATCTATTATTTTCGTCACCACTCCCCCTTGCTTTATCGTTGTGCAGTGGCTGGTGACATAAACCGAGTGGGTATCAGCTCTGTTGGTGTGAAATTTGACTTTACCCAGACATTTTCTGTCCTGGGTGGTGAGAGATTAAGGCATCCCATTTGCAGGATTAAAATGAATTCACACATGTTCTTGCTGATCCTTACTCCTTTCTCCTGCTTCCCTTTCTTTATTAGCTAAACCCCAGTACAATGCCAAACAGAAGTGGAAGGAGCGCATACCTTTGTGTTGTTCTAAATCTCAATAAGAATGGCTACAATGCCTCACCATTAAGCCTGGTATTCACTGCACCTTGTCTGCACATACCTTTTATCTGGTTTAAAAAAAAAATCTCATTGTAGTTGGCTGAAAGTTTGGTTTTTAAATATAAATGGATGCTGATTTTAGCAAAGACTTTTCCAAGATTCATTGACATTATTATATAAGGTTTTGAGTCATAGGGCAAACAGATAGCTTCAAGGGTAAGATTGAGGATAAGGGTAAGCCTTGAGGAATAGGAAGGCTCCAGAGATAAGGTCAACAAATTCTAGAGGCGACTGATCAAACCCCCCACCCCTCCAACTAAGGGCAACAGGACATTTCTGGACAAGGATGATAAAGAAAAAAGACTTTAAAATAAAGGCTGGGACAATAGACTTAATTCTGGGCAGAGATATTAAGGCAGAGGAAGGGAGACCTTGGAGAAGTAACCAATCACAAAAACACTGACTGGGCTTTCGAATAATTAAGGAGGGAAGGTCTATTTTGCCTGAGGCAAGACTCCCCTTCCACTTCTGTGCCCCTCCCTGGCCTGTTCCACCGGCCTGGGAGTCCCACTTTATTTCTGTTCCTTTCTCCTTAATAAACTTTTCTTATATCTATTTCTCTAAACAAATTTGCCTCTATTCGCTTGCTTGCCTGAGCATAAGTGAAGTCCCTGCGTGGCTTCGTGAGACCCCAGCCCGTGGTCTTCTAGTGCCCCCACAGCCTGGGGTCCATTCCTGGCTGGGAGACTAGATCTAAAAACCTGAAATTAGGCATCAGTTTCTCTTTAATTTGGTTATTCTGTTAATTTACATGAACCGATTTTCTATGTTAAAAGACTTTTGCAAGCTTGGGATACCTTGAACAGGGTCCTGCGTTTTATCTTTTTATATATGACCACATTCAATTCACTAATATTTTATATAAATTGTTTTTTTCATCTATGTCATTCATGAGTTTGGTGTGTAATTTTCTTGTTCTGTCCTTGTCTGTTTGGGCAATAAGGTCATTTTAATCTCATAAGGTGAGTGGAGGTGTGGACTTTAGTTATTTTCCCTTCTCCAGAAGATTTTATGTATCATTGAAATCTATCATTGACTTGTTCCATGACTATTTAGTAGAAATTGTCATAAAATCATGTGGTCCTTACTACTGCATGTCAGTTAGAATAAGAATAACAAATTTCTTAAATGACATACCAAGTGCTGGTGTTACAGGGCTGGGTGAGGGCCACCCCAGAACCCCCAAACTTGCCTGCTCTAAATAGTTTCTGCCATCTGCCGCATCAACATGGAACATACTCTAGTGCATAAGACCTTTAATGGAAAGGAACTTTAATACAATAAGAGAAGAGAAGGGAAAGAATAGATAAAATGGTTTCCAAGTTAAGCACCCAAAGGTCCCCATCCCCTCATGGGTAAATGTCCAGCCACTTGACATTCATTTGTCCAAATAGGGTTGGACAAAGCAGGGCTGCTGAGGCCCAAAAGCTTGTCACAAGTCTAAGGCACCTTCTGGTTGCGACCCATAGGAAAGGGACAGAAGGGGCCAGACAATTCTGGAAGGGAAAAAAGCAAAATCAACATCAAGATAAATGCTGCCATATTAAATTTTTCAGGTATCTCTCACCCAAATCTCTTCTAAGTGTCTCCTTCCATGTCCCCCAAGTCCCTAGTACAGGTCCAAGGCTGAGAAATAAGCACAGCTTCTTCACATGTCTCTGCTCCGCCTGCCTCCTCCAGGTGTCTTCTAGCTCTCCATCCTTCTTTCCTTCTTCAGTCTCCTCTCCAGCTTCTCCTCCTCCCTGCTCAGCTCCACCTTCCTTTGGGTGGGGCAGGAAACCTGGAACCTCCCCTCTCCCTGGGGACCACCCTGGCAAGGATGTGGAGCAATGGGCACTACTTGTGGAGGTACAAAATAAAATGATAGTCACTTTGAGTTTTTTACAAAATTGGCAATTTCTTACAAAATTAATCATATATTTACCACAAAACCTAATAATCCCATTCCTTGGTATTTACCTAAAGGAATGAAAACATGTGCACACTGAGAACTATATGAGGGTGTTTATTGAAGCTTTATTCATAATTGCTAAAAAAACTGGGAAAATACAATTATTTGTCAACAATGTCATTTGACCTTAAATTTCCTTATATTTGCTGTATTATCTTTCCTACAGATTTCTCTAAAGTTTGTCCTCCTTGTTTACTTCTCATTCATGTGTTTATCTGCAACAACCAACTTCCCACCTCTGGCACCACAGTAAGTCTCTCCTACCAAGGTCGTCAAATGGAATCATTACCTCCAATAAACACTTTGCTCTACCTTGATCTTACTGTCTTTCACCTCTTGGCCAGGAGTCAGTCATACTAGACACATCCTTGCCTAAGAACTGACATCAATCCTGCTGCCTGCACTAGACATTTCTAAGTAGTTCTGTTCAAGGGGGCCATCTCTTATGCGCTCTACTTCGTGTCACTCTATTCTCTCTCCTCCAGTGTAAAGGAATTTTGTGGAGTTGTATCCTTATAAGTAGTGTTGAGAGGTGTGGAATCAGGGGGAAATGCAGAGTAAGGACTTTTTTTTTTTTTTTTTAACTTTTACATGTATTTTGAGGACAAATTGAACTCAAAGCTATAACAAAGCCACCATCTTTTATCACATCTCTACCTGCTCACCAAGGCAACCCCTTTCAGCTCTTTTGTCTTGTATACAATTCCATATTTTCAAATAACATGTTTATGCCACTATTTCCTGATTTTCAAACTTAGTCATTATTTATTGATCTTATATTATGATAGATGAGAATTTATGTCCCTGGTCTCCTTTTCTCCTTTATTGAGGTATCAAATCAACATCTACATTGTACCAAATGTATGAAGACAAGTTTGATAATAATACTGTATTAATGTTATTTTTCTTGAATTTGATAACAACAATAAGATTATATAAGAGAATGTTTTCATCTTAAAGAAATACACACTAAAATGTTTAAGGGTAAAGGAGTATGATGTAATATTCTGAAATGGCTCAGAAAAATTTTATAGAAGTTGATATTAAATTTTCAAATGAACTGGTAAAGTTTACACAGCTAGTAAATCAAAGAACCAGTTTTAATTTTTTTTCTTTCTTGCAGAAAACATACAGTTAACATGAATATTACCATAAACACACATCTCACCATGTATATATACATTCATGAACATCCATATACATTACAGACATTCTTGTGAAGTCTATGCAATATTATGAGTTAGACATGTATTCATAAACTCGAATAAGTCAGATACTCAGTTATTATTTTCCTGTCTCAGTCATCTAGTACTGCCTAGCTTAGGAAAATTCATCTCTCTGTATCTCTGTACTTTTCCATGTTCTCTCTCTCTCTCTCTCCCTTTCTCTCTCTCTCTTTCCTCTCTTATTTTATCCACCCATATCTATCCACATCTCTACCTAAAATTTCATTAGGTAGATCTAGGTTCCAACTCAGATTTACTTTATCTGAATTTTCAAGTATTAATTCAAGAAATCTGTATTTTTAAAAAGTGGCTCAAGAAATTTAGAATATTGTCTAAACCCACAAGAACAAAGAGGGTGGAGGAGACATTGCCAGTTGAGAGATTTTAATAAAACTTCTGGAGATGGAAAGCATACAGAGGTGTGGAAATTGGTAAGGAACTGATAAGGTCACGTGAGGGTCAGTGTTTTTGTAAAGAGGAATAAAGAAGATAAGTGATGATGTATGCCACAAACTCGGATGTACCATCGTATGACAGGCGGGCATAAGTTGTTGGTTAAAAGCAGGAGGAAATTGGATGAAAATCTGTATTTGGAAGAGTTGACCTTCCTATCTCCCACTAGAGCAAACATAACCCAGGCAACCAGATGTCTACCTCCAGATAGGACATTAGAGCTTTTATCTCTTCAGAAATTCAATGGCCTCAGATAAAAGACGTTGACATTTGAGTCCCCATTCTGTGTCTATCACTGTACCAGTAACTCCTAGAAATGTAAAAGTGCTTCAAGAGGAACTGATTTATAGGAGAGCTCAAACAGACTTTGTTGAAACAATAAAGAATAACAACAGGGCCTCCCTGGTGGCGCAAAGGGTTAAGTCAGCGCTATGAAGCTATCTGCAGCCTCTGCAGCATGAGTTCCATCGCTGGCCAGGGCGCTTCCCACACAGCACAGC
The DNA here is from genome assembly GCA_004024925.1 of Scalopus aquaticus. Classification (NCBI taxonomy): domain Eukaryota; kingdom Metazoa; phylum Chordata; class Mammalia; order Eulipotyphla; family Talpidae; genus Scalopus; species Scalopus aquaticus. Next base: position 68,493 of record PVIJ01000458.1, on the reverse strand, counting down.
AGATCTCTCCTGCCTCACCTGCTGCTCCCCTCAGCAGTGTATTTTACTCACTCTGCCTGTTCTGCTCCCCTCTCTGTCTCTGGTGAATCCTTTCACCACCCCACACCTTTGGCCTACACCCCAGTTCTTGTATACTTAAATAAATAAATCTTTAAAAAAACAACAACAAACTATATGTATGTACAACTTCCAAAGGGTTTTAGATCTTTTTCCAGGGTGCTCCCTACTCACACATATGTCATCTTCCCAGGGAAGTCTCCCTAGAACAGCCCTTGGGACTTCCCCCTTCTAACTTTATGGAAATGTTACTGGAACATAACATTGTGTAAGTTGAGGGTACAATATAATGGCCGGTTACACATTTATACTGCAAAATGTTTAGCATAATAATGTTAGTTGGCACATCCTTACCTCCCATAATTATTATTTGTTGTTGTTATCGTTGTTGTTATGGTGAGACTATGAGAGCCCTATTCTCACAGCCACTTTCAACCATGATATACATTGTTAATTCTAGTCACCAGGCTGTATGTCATTTCCTGGAATGTAGTCACGTAATAACTGAAGTTTGGACACTTTGACCAACCTCTCTCAACTTCTCTCCATATCCCCAGACCTAATCAACCACCCTGTTTGTATAAGTTTGCTGTTTTTAGACTCCATGTATCTTGAGCCCTCATGTACTTTGACCCGCTGCCCCAGTTTTTTTTAAAGATTTATTTATTTATGCATACAAGAACTGGGGTGTAAGCCAGAGGTGTGGGGGTGGTGAGAAGATTTACCAAAGACAGAGTGGGGCAGATTTACTGAAATAGACTGCTGAGGGGAGCAGCATGCAAGGCAGGAGAGAAACCATGCCATGTGGGAAATTCCCTGGCCAGGGATTGAACTCATGCTAAAGTAGCTGTGAATAGCTTCATAGTGCTGAGACTTAACCCACTGCGCCACCAGGAAGGCCTCCACCCTCCCAATTTTTATTAAACATGTTTCCAAAATCAGGTTGCATAACTTCTGATCTTGTCCTCAGGAATCAATAGACTACAGTTCCCAGATTCCCTTGCAGCTATGTCTGACCAGCTGACTGTGGCAGAAGTAATTTGTGTTCCATTGAGACCTGAAAGGTGTGGTCTTCCCCCAACTCACCTAGAAGGAATGGAGTCAACCACCACTGTGGACTCAGTAGCCTTCAAATTGAAGGTACCCACTTGGTGTTTTCAGGGCTTGTAATAATGTTTTCTGCCCATTGTAATACCAAGCTCAGATTATAGATAAATGAAATGTAATCTTCTATTGCATTAAGCCACTGAGATTTGGGGACTGATTCTTTCAATGAAGCCAACTTCACTCTAGCTAATATGCCACTTTTTCCAGCTTTCTTATCTATCTTAGCAAACAAAACCACAAATAGTTGCACTAAAAGAAGTACAGGGAAAAGCAGTGGATTCACTTTTACTTGTTCCCCTGTAGGTAACCCTAGGCTACTTGACATCCTGCAGGGAAAGTACTGGAATGTTTCAAAAGACCACAGAATGCTCATTTCCAATAAGCAATGGATAATAACAGCAATAACAGTAATACCATTAATGGCAATAATGATAAACATTAATCTCTCTTCAGCAAACCCTGAATGGTGTTCAGTGGCCCAAGGCCATTGTGACTCGGGTGAGACCAGGCCCTCCTGTGGGCCTTTTCTCAGCCAAAGAGGGGGACACAAACCTCTGAGCCTGGCACACAATAGCACATAGCCTCCTTCTCTCTGCTGCTTTTCACAAGAAGCCAGTGGAGATCTGTCAGGGCAAAAGCTTTCTACAGAGTCTCCTAGAATAGGAACGCCTGGTGCTGCTCGCTTTTACTGGAGAGCACCAGGCAGGCCTAATGAAGTCAGTAATTTCTCCTGCCTGCAGCCTTGAATTAGGCCTCATGGTAGAGCTTTTTAGGCTGATAAAAAAAAAAAAAAAAACACACACACACACACACAACAAAACCACAGAACTTTAGAAAAATGGTTACGCCTTATTAAATTATTTGAAATCTCTGGAGTTGTATCTCTTTTATGGCTCCAAATTGGCATACCTGTTAACTTAGAGTGTTCATATTTCTCTACAATATTATTGTATTTAAGACACAGTGCCATCCCCAAACTGAACATGAATTACAAGAGCATCGGGGAAAGAGAGAGAGAGAGACTCACCATTTCCCGGCTTAAAAACCTTTACCACAATTAGTAGTTAGTAGCTTTCAGAAACATTTGCTGGATAAGTAAGCAAGGTCAAATCGCATAATTTTGCCCCCACCTCCTTCTCTCTTTCTTTTATTCCAGGGTTTTGAGTGCTGGTCTAAGAGCTATAATTTCATCTTTAGGCATATTTCTACAGGCATTCTTAATGAGGCATTTGATTTGTCCAGTCCTGCCTTCCAGAATTCAGCCTTTTAGAGATTTGGGGTTGGGAGAGTGTGGGAAAAAGGGGAAGTGGAATACCACCAGGCTGCTGAGAAAATACAATCTAAGGAATCATAGAGCTAGTGAATTCTTTTTTCTTTTTGCCTCCTAAGCAGGGTTACATCTAACAGTATTCTACAGAAAATTTTCCATTCTCAAATATTTATTGCAAGACAGTGTGTGCTATGAATACTGTAGACATGAAAGATACAAACATGAATTTATCTTTTTTTTAAATAGCTTTTTAAAATGTGGGATTTTAGTAGTTTTGAATTTCTTTTTTTATGAACTCAGCCTAAGAGTAACTAAATATTCTACTTTCATTATTTAGCAACTTTGGACAGGAAAACAAGACAGAAGGAAAAGAAGTCTATAAAAAGATGAAGTTTTGCCTATCTTGTTTACGTAGTTTTGAGAACCTTCCATATGTGCTCAAGAAATTCTTGTCCCCATGAGTAAAAGCATTCTGGGGAAGGAAATCATTTAGATCATGGAATCTCTAATAATTGAAATAAAACAGTTGTGCCTAAATAAGTGAAACATTTCTAGAAAAGTCAAATATTTCCATACTAAAAATATAAATATTTGCTCTTACTACTTGATGAACTACTTCCAAAAAACTTAAATATTTCTATACTGGGGATATGAATTTTTGCTCTTGTTACTCAAATTTGTGAGTGTGGGCCACCAGTGGTGGGTAAGTCCCCAATCTGCTCCACAAATCTTGCACTATAGCTATTCAGTGAATTAAGTAGAAATGTGGCAAGAATAGATTCATCTCAATAATGAAATAAATAAGAAACTATGTCTTTTTACTTGGTGATCACTTGAGAAAAGCAGGTTTATCAGGGTATGCATGAGGATGTAAGTGTCCAGAGTTTCCCCAGAAATTTGGAGGCAAATTTTTCGATTCTGTCACTTGTTTTAATATGATAGAGCATTTGTTATCTGTTTCATGGTTGTTTGTTGTTGTTGTTGTTGGTGGTGGTGTGTGTGTGTGTGTGTGTGTGTGTGTGTGTGTGTGTGTGTGAGAGAGAGAGAGAGAGAGAGAGAGAGAGAATGAATGGGTGAGCAAGAGGTGTATTACTTCAAAATGTATTTTATTTCCCTTTCTTGAATCCTGGTATATTAATATGAACCTCCCTTTTATTCATCAAGGAACTTAGAGGTTGAATGAAATAAAGTGCAAGAGAATGAAAAAGTAAACAAGAGATCTTCCTGATGAGAATAGAAAATGACTGGAATTGGTAATAGATCACAAATTTAAGAAAGAGACTATGTGGTGGAAGAAGTGAGTAACAGTGGTCCAACACTTCTATCCCATTTTTTAAGAGGGAAAAGATGGTAGTAGAGAAGAGAACTTTCTGGAAGTGACTACCAAGAAGATTCCAGGCTAGCTCCTTCAGAGAGAGTCATCAACAAGCACAAGAAGTGGGACAAGATAACCTGTTGGAGAAATGAGTGGTCTGGTGCCAGTAGGTGGGGTTGGCGGGGGGGAGAGGTGCTTTTGTGTTTATCTCCGAGGGTTGATAGAACTTACCATCTTGAATTCTGGCTCCCCATAATATGGGGCAAAGTTAAAAAGCCTTCTGCACTCAAGCTAGTGGTTGAGAACTCAGTGTTATTTTCCTGGGTGGACATTTTGCACACAGAGTAAAGCATGCTCTAGAGTATTTGATATGGAAGACAGTTGCCTCAAAGCTGGAGGTTTCCAATGTTGATTTGTAGTGGGACTAACTTTGGGAATATTGGCATTTCCTGAAACTGGAAGGGGTGTAGTGGGTAGGTCTTGTGCTTTGTGCCCAGGCAATTGTGTCAGGGTTCAGGGACCTCTGATGAGGGGCCATGGGGTGACACTGGGGCTGACCACAAACTATTGGCAGCACTGGAGCAGTGATATAGGTTCTAGAGGTAAGTTTGCCACAAGGCAGCTGAAGCTGTAAAGACTCAGCCTTCCTTCTTTCAAGAGGTCTTGGGAGATTCAGATGATGAACATCTCAGATGTGATTCTACTCACCTGAAAATGTGAGGTTCCCTCCGATGTTCCTGGGTTGCCACAGCAGTAGATTTCTTGTAAGTGAAGGGGAATGCCAGTTTCCAAAATGACTGAGATGTGATTTCCTAGAACCCCTGATAGGTGGGGATTGAGCTACATTTAATGTAAATTAGGAAAACAAAAAAATATATTCTGTTCTTGGAGTGTCCTCACATGCTTGTTTTCGTAATTTTGCTGTATATGCAGCAGTCCATAAAAATACATAGAATTATTTCGAAGGTTTCAGAATTTTATATAAATGGTATCATGCAGTTAAGAGGAGTGGGATGAGGGAGTAGAGCTGTGTGTGTACTGTTATTTATTTTAAAAAAGATCTGAAGCAAATATAGTAAAATGTTAACATTTGTTAAATCTGAAGGGTGGATATACAGGTGTCTCATAAGCTTTTATTCCTGCACTTTTCTGTATGTCTGAAACATTTGGTTATTTTTTTTTTAATATAGGGATGTGATGTTTCTGGGCTCTGTGTGTCATGGAATGTTTAATACCAGTTTGGCTTGAAATGTTTGCAGATTGGTTTGTTGCAAGTCTTAAGGTATTTTAACGACTTGAGTTGGAGCCTTGCCTATTTGATGACATACTAGGTTGCAAGTTGAATAGGTCCCAAATGGGACTCTTGGACTTTTTACCACCACATCTGGTTCCTACTTCTCCATTTTAGTCAAAGTACAACTATCCATTTGATTACTGAGTTCAGAAACCTAGCAATTATTCAGGATTCTTCTTTTCCCTTTAACTTCCTAAATTCAAGTCATTTATTCTGTCTTCAAATAAAAAGTTTAATCTAGACTTTTAGCTCCCCTTTTGCAATCATCATCTAATTTTTGGCCATCTTCTTTCTCTTAGGAATAAATAAATGCCTCAACAAAATCCAAACTGGTGTTACTGGTCTGATTCTTCCCTTACCAAGTCATTCTCCAAACAGCAGCAGTAGGGATTTTCTTCCAAAAGTAAAAATTAGATCATTTTATTGCTTGGTCTGAAAGCTTACAATGACTTTCCCAATACATGCCTCTCACCCTAGCATACAAAGTCTGCATGATCTGACTCCTATCCTTATCTCCAACCTCATATTCTTCCCTCTTTCCCATCCCTCATTATTGCTCCAGCTATTACTAGTTACAGGAACATTCTAAGATCCTTCCCACCTTTCCTCTGCTCAGACATAGTCTTTGACAGACAGGTCTTTCCCTTCCCTAGTTCTCACTTGAAGTCCCTCATTGTACATTAAGTTGACTATCCATCCCCTTTCATTCTTCATTAACTCCCGTTTTTGCTTCTCTCACAAAACCTTCTGCCATTTCCATTTATTTCACAATATTGATAGATTGATTATCTGCCCAGGATCTAACTTTCCCACTAATAAATCTAAGTCTGTTTATAATGTAGAAGTTAGAAATGGTGACAATTCACTTGGCAAGAGCCCTTGCATCTTGGACACATGACCTAGTCTGTGTCATTCAAATCACTTGCCCCAGGCTCTGACTTAGAAGCTAGTACAGTGATGAAATAGGGACTGCTCAGAACTGACTTTGTAGAGAGTGGAAGCAGCCCCTTGGTTAAACCTAGTTTCCAAAAACGGCATGGACCATGGCTATAGTGGAACTGGTCTGCTGCCCAGTCCCAGTGTGGTGGGTAGTTTAAACTTGGGCGTATCTGTCCAACAATGGAATATTAGATGTTGTTGTTGGACCAGGGCATGATATGGGACCTTGTTTTCACTGTACAGACCTGTTTCTCCACATTTTTCTTTTAATGATTCTATGAGTGACCCACATAATTGCTTTCTAAACAGATACTTACTCTTTTAAAAATTTCTTTTCCATTTTAAATTATTTGATTTTTTTCTATTAAAGTAGCTGCTTTACAACATTTCAGGTGCATAATAACTCATTATCTGTAGATGCCACATTATTATTTCCACCAGAAGTCTAGTTTCTCCCATCAGCACACAATTGACTTCCTTTCCACTTAACTTTAGTTGGTTTCTCTTTGATTGTCAAGATTAAGACTAAAGTGAGGCAGATGAGGCACATGGGACACAAAATTTAAGAGGGTTCATTATCAGGTCATGAAGTGTCAATCCTGTGTTTGCACATCCTTAAGAATGATCACATACCCTATGGACCTCCTTTGTTTCACTCTACTCCCAGCTTGCATTGGTAAGAACATATTAAATTCAGCTTTTCTTGAGACCGTGTTTCTGCAAATAGGTGATAACTGGCCTGTCTAATTGGTGGACTAAGTATGAGAAGCTGGTTCTCCTAGAATCAACCCATTATTCTTTCAATCTGTATGAGACGAAAGAATAAAGTAGAATTTGGAGGACTTGCTAGTTGCTCTTGCCATGGAACTGTCAGTGTGCTACCAATAGTGGAAGGAAAGGCTATGCTTTCCCCTCAGTTCAAAGTGAGTGGAGCTTCAAGAGAAAGACCTTCAATCTTGTACATCTCCTATAAAGACATATGGACACAGGGACCAGAATTTTGAGTCTAGACCCTTGGATGGTAGACTATGCAATATTGGAAATGGCAAGAAGTTCCTGAGTTTGACAGGAAATACTATGAGTCTCCTGTTGGGACAGTTAGACCTTATAAATGAAAACTGGCCTGTACTCTGCCCCTGAGAACAATGTGGAGGAGCTATATGGTCCAAAGCGAGATCCGAACTGCCAGAAACCAGTGACTGGTGGAAAAGATCATACATCTCTAGCTGGTGGGGCCTTGACTTTGGCAAGAGAAATGCAGATACCAAACCACTGACAATGGGAGATCTCAAAAAACAAAAACAAAAACAAAAAAATAACTTAGGAGAGAATCAACATGTGACATCCCCCACCTCCAGAGGGCATTCTGTAAGATTCCAACTGTTGCAGTTGGGTTAAACTTTTTCTCTCCTCAATCCCTTGATCTCCTAACTGGTGTCCCTTTTTGCTTTGCTTTTTTTTTCTTTTCCATTCATTCTAATCACAGCAGTTAAATACTCTCAATAAAATCTATATTAACTCATGTCATTCTTCTGTTCTAAATCCTCTGTTGGTCCATGATGATCTACAAAGCCCTAGAAGATATTGGTTCCTCTTTATACTCTGGTATGATGTCATTCTACTCTCCCCTCTATAATTCCACTATGACAAATTCCCCTCCTTACTTTTCAAATAAAGCTAGGCCATGTCCTGCTCTGTACTTTCACATCTAGAATCTTTGACTTAGAAAATCTTCTTATTCATTCCTTTATCTTCATTTCTACTTATGTGCTAAGTTCTCTGGAAGTGCTTACCTACAAAGTACCTTTTGATACTTTCTGTACCTTTCTTACTATCTTCTTTACTCCAGAACCTTCACTATTATATATGTACTTTATCTGTTAAATAAATATACTGTTCCATGAAGATAGGAAAATTTGTCTATTTTGTTTATTGTCATATCCTTAGCATCTAGAAAAGTATTTAATAGAATAGGTGGTAAGTACCTATTTGTTCATATTTGTTCAAAGAATGGATCAGGAAAGGGTGGAATTGGAAGGATAATCAGAAACAGGAAAAACTGATGATGCCCCCATTATTTACACACAAAAACCCCCTGAAGACTGCCAACCCCAGGTAAGCAAGGAATGAATTGAATAATAAGTGGTTAGATTTTAAACTAAATTGAGCTTGGAGCTATGATATTGCACTAGGCTGAACTATTTGCTACCACAAGACATAGTCTATCACCTGATAGTGACCAGAGAAGTTATGGGAAAACCCAAGAAGTCATATTGAGGAAACAGAAGTAGAGTAAATAGGAGGTTATTCATATGTGGTTTACCAGGTAGTTCTATTTTTTTTTTTTACTTGCAGGCACAAAAAAGGATTATACTTCCTTGTCTTCTTTTATCATTTGAGATGGCCATGACTTTCTTGCCAATGAGATGTGGGTGGAAATGACAAGTGTCATTTCTAGACAGAAACTTTAAAAGCTAGTGCACAGTTTGCTGTATTCTCTTTCTAATGCTAGAGTGATTATGAGAATGTGTTGAGATAATATCTCAGATAATGCCACTGAGTGACTCCCAGAAGGTAAAAACCTACTACCAACTTATGATGGACTTGCAGTAGGAGGGAGAAGTAAACCTCTTGCGATAAACTTCTAACATTTTGTAGTTAAGAGTTTCATATTTAGTGGACAATGGTGGTCATTAATTCTGGTCATCTATATTTATAACTTTCTATCTTCTAAAGAAGGTTTGAATTTCCTGCCACTGTCTGCCATGGTTAAGTTGGGCGATAGAACTAGCTGTGACCGTTTTATGAATAGAAGTGACATAGATGCCCTATAGATGGGAGCATTCAAGCGAAGGATGATTCCTCAGAGAGCTCATTCCTTCTGCTAGAAGGACCTGGAACTTCATTTCCCACCTGAGTTTGTGTTTCCGTCCTTTCTTCTTCCTTCCCTGTCTCCTCCCTGCCTTCTCCTTTTTAGTTATTAGTATGGTAACTGATCCCTCAAAATTCAGTCTACCCAAAAGTATCAGTCAGTTAGGTAATCCCATTCCCCTTGTCAGTTATTGGCTTATGAATAACATGTAGAACAATCCTGCTAATGAAACATGAATAAAGTCTTACGGGGCAACTTTTGTAAAAGGTTTTAGTTCTCCAAAAATAAAACACAAGAACAGTTTTCTTCTTTCTTTTAATGTATCATGTTTAGTTTAATCCCTATAATTACCACATCCAGTTTCCTATTGACTTGAAGATAAGAAAAAATAGAAAATGAGGAGGGAGCCAACAAATTGCTAAAAAGGAGATGGAAGCTCATCTCCTTCTGGACTTTTATTAAGAGAGTTATTAAAGCTCCATATTGTTTATATCACTTTGAGTTTGCTGCTGGTTGCAGTCCAAAGAATTTTGTCTAATATACCTATTTTATTTTTTTCCTCCCTTTGCTCCATAAAATGGACTTTCATCCAAATAAAAAGTCAGCAAGTGAAGAAATAAAACCACAGTTGGCAGACCCATCAAAGAAAGTATCTTGCTGTGGACTCAAAGAGAAGGTCATGAGTTTGGGAGAATGGAGTCAGAAAAATGGAACTAAAAGTAGCCAATAGGTCTGAAAGCCAGAACTATTTGGTAAGAAAATGAATAGAGAAAATATATTATGTAAAAGTAGAGTTAGATAAAGTATATGGTTCAGAATTAAATCTGTGAATGTTAGTTACCTATCAGAATTAGTTACCTAACATAATGTTTCTTTACCTAAAGTCCCAGATGCCTTTAGTCACTGGAGCTCTCAGACTTTAAAGGACTTAACTGGGTCGTTTGGCTATGACAAGGCTCTTTGTAGTTTCCATCTTGAGGGTCCTTTGAAAATTATCTTATATATAGATCATTTTGGCATTAACCACAGATTTCTCTTCTTTCAAGTATCTTGTATCTTGTTATTGAAGAAAAAACATTGAATAGTCTTACATTTGGAATTTTGTGGTATTGTTTGCTTCTATAGCAGTTGCCAAGAATTTTAAAAACTAGTTAATATACTAAACATGTATTGGGCATCTACTACATTAAATGCATTGAGGTTGGTGATATGAATATAAAATTAGTGTCGACTGAAGGTCTTTATGGAGCAAGTGGTCAAGTCGGAGAGACAAGTCCATACATCATTAATTTTAAACACCCAGAAGGATGCAATTAAGTGTGAAATAAGAGTTCCTAGAATAGGCCTTAGGAGCTCCTTGGAACAATCTTTTATTCCAATTAGATGACTCAAGAAAGGTTTGACAAAGGAAGGGCCATGCTTAAGTTGGGTCTTAAACCAGGTCTTCAAAAGAGAAATATGTTGATTAGTATGGACCATGCATCGAATTAGGTAATTTCCAGGAATATAAGAAATCCAGTTAAGCTGGATCAAATGATACATAAAGAGTTCAGCTGGGAGGTCAGCCTGGACAGGTACACTGACAATTGACAGTACCTGGACATTATGCAAGGAGCCCAGCCCTTATTCTACAGGCTACCCAAAGAAATTATATTCAACTGGGGGAATAAGATCAGATGCATGAACATTAACTCAAGCAGGTGTGGGGATGTATTTTCAAGGTCTGGAGGAAAAAGATAGGAGGCAGGATGAACTTTTAAGGAGCTACTTTGTTGGTGCAGGTGAAAGATAAAAGTATTTACAAAAGGAAAGTATCAATGAGAGTAGGAAAAAAAGAAGATGCCATTGAGGTCTGGGAGACCTTATAACTATATTCTGACCAATGGAATGTGGGTGTAAGTGAGATAAATCACTGATAAGACAATAGACCTGGTCCTTAAGACATCCTAAGTGACCTCCCTGTCCTCTCTTTCCTTCTGAAACAACCTTGGAAAGGACACTTGATGGTGTAGTCACACAATGGAAGGAACCTGGGTACTTTTGCCACAATATGCTAAAGAGAGTCACCTGACTTCTGCTAGACTGTGAAATGAGATTTGTGTTCTATTTGTCACTGCAGCATAGCCTAGCGCACACTAACTTATAATATACTTATTTTTGCAGAAGTCCGTGATTTGGTTCAAGATGTGATGAGTCAATGCTAACTACCAGCAGTTGATAAAATATATTTGGAGTCAAAGAGACTAGAATTGCTCCTTTAACCTGTTTATCCTCATATATGAAATAAGTAGTATACACAGTGCAGAAGGACCAAGAACCTTTATTTTTGCCCAGTGAACAAAATACTGCAGCTAAAATTAGCTCCAAAATTTGAATCCATCATTTATCTACATAAACTTTCCCACCACTGCACTCAAGAGCAAAACTTTGGAAAGAAAACCCATTCCACCCTTTCAAAGTACTCTGGGGCTGCAGGACACAACAGTAGGAGGAATCTATTTGTGTGATGTGGAGGTCACCAAGGAAGGCTAAAAGCTTCTAAAACCTCTCCATCAAAAGAGATTAAATTGGCATCTGAACAAAACTTTATATCATTCGGCAAACCTCTTCCTTGAGGGATAAAAGCCATTCAATCAGATATGTGCGCACTGTTCTGACTAAGAGTAAAGAGCTTCTGAAAAGGAGATTAAAAGAAGAAACATGGATTATTGGAGGTTTTTATTTGGGTATCATTCAAGAGTATGATTCTCTATTCCCTTCCCCCCATCACAGGAACAATCTTATGCAATCAGGTCAGAAGATTAAGGTCATTCTTAGGGCTCATACCATGTAATAGCAAACATTTATCAAGAATTTACTAAACCGCAAGTCCCTGACATTATACTTACTCTCTTAAATACTAATCACAATAACTCTGAGACTTAGGTTGTAATAGTAGTTCCATTTTTCAATTGAAGATAGAGGCTCAATAGGAGGATACTCCTAAATTCAAACCCAGATAATCTCATTTTAGAGTCTAAGTTCTTAATCACTATATTTTATTGATTTGATAACTTACTTCTTTTAAAAAACCGTTAAGGCTTCTGAATTCATTGCATGGTATGGTTTCATTGGGAGGGTTTTTCGTTCTTTCATGGTACATAAAATGATAGTACATCTTGCAATTGATTACGTCTTAGATTCCATAAATATAATACAATGCTAATCGGCCCCTACTGACTGTTCAGGCATATGTAATTAGGGAGGCGGCAGGAGCTGACTTAGAAAGAAGCTATATATCGGGAAAGATGTTTTCTAACTTTCTCATAGGGCAGAATGCATTATGCAAACATAATCTGACATAAAACTCAGATATGTAAAGCAGAAAAAAGTGGTATTTTATTAGTACAAATGTACTTTATATTTAGATATATAATATATTTATATAATCAGTGAGACTACAGGTTAGCTCTTCGGAGACTTCTAGTAGGTTGACTATGCAGGATTTTTAAAAAATTAGTGTTATAAAACTATTTGAAGGTGTAATTGGAGCCATTATGGTCAAAATCAACTATAGAGAATAGACTTTTGTAAGACCACAATATGAAAAACATTCTTTAATGTTTTTTTTAATTTTTAATGCCTTATAACACTATGTAAGTTTCAGGTGTGCATTATTATAAATCAACATCTGCATATACTAAATTAAGTTCATCACTAAGAGTCCAATTTCATCCTTCACCATAAATGACCCCTTGGATTGGATTTACTCGCCTCACCTTCCTCTTTCACTTAAGAAAAACATTTTTAAGGATGTTTTAAATCACCACAGGACAATTGTCTTCATAAAGTAAAAAAATCACTTTCTTTTTTGTGTCAACATTATTGCATCAAATTTGGAATGATTCAGCTATCCAAGGAATAGCTTTGTAGTATTACAGCACTGGAGAGATGTGGAAGAAATACACAACCAGGCATTGTTAGCAACTTTCTGGAATCACCTTTCACAGGGTTGATTCTTAACTCTATACCTTACTAATAACATGAGTTAGAATAAGCTGTTTAACCTTTTCTTGCTTTGGATTTTATCTGTAAGTAGGAATCAAAGTACCAGTGGTAATTTTGTACCATTGCTTTAAGAAGCAATGAAATAATATGTGTAAGTCACTAACCATAATATCTGTAGGAAACAATAAAGTATCTCTACAAAGGGAAAATACTAGAGATTGAGGCTGTGAGATGATCAAGTGATAGTTTGTGATATTTAGGAGTATTAATTTATTTCAGAAGATTAGAAAGAAGCCCCAAAGATAAATAACAATAACCATTGAGTCAAATGAATGATAAATACAAGAATGTGAAAAATGAGAGGAGTCAGAGCACCTTGATTTTAGATTATATTTATTAAGCATGTCTCTGGACCTCATAGCAATATAAATACATGTGAGAGAAGTTGGCCATTAGTGGGGGTTGAAAGGCTGGCTCACCCGCAGGCAGCAGAATTTTGCCTGGACTACTTCACAGAACAGGGCAGACTGTTCTGACTTCAATTCTATGCAGATGACTTTGCTCTCTCACTTGCTAGACCAGGGTGTGTGTGGGGGGGGGAGGGGGGTTCCCAGAACATTTACAACATCGTCACATCTTTAAAATAAAATTTAAACCCTTTAGACTATTCGAAATAGGAAATCTTTTGTGATGTGGCCCCTGGCTACTTTCTAGGTGGATTTCTGGAAGCACAGCTCTCCTGTGTTAGCCCCCGAGAGCCAGCTGTGCTCTGTGGTGAGCTGTTCCGCCAAGTACCAGACATCTTGTATTCTGAACATATTGTTTGTTCTGATTTACCCCTGCTCCACCCCATCATCACCTCTTCTGAGAAACCTCTGCTATTGTCTTCCTCTGAGACTTATTTTGAGGCTCCTTCTCTAGGTCTAGCTAGCACGCCGAGCAGCTCTCCAGCTTTACATTGCTGCCCTGGAATTGCCATGGTCTCATCACTCATTTGTCTCTATCAGTGGACTCTAGACTCCTTGACCAAGGGGAACAGAATGCAGCATGTGAGGAAAACATAGTAGGGCCTATTACTCCTCAGGGAGTCACTTAATGAGCAAGGAGAACATTATGGGATGCTATTTCTCATGCAACTAAGCTAACAGGGTCCCTCACGGATTTAAGTCAATTCATCATGCATTTCTCTAAAAGCCCAGTGCCCTCTTCATGATATTTGCAAATTCCTGATAATTTACTTCCTCAGGCATCTGTCCGTTGACATTCCAGCTGTCACATATGAGTCTTCTCTCCCATTCTATGATGTCCCAGAAGCAACATTTCAATACTTTCACCAGTTTCTATGAAAGATCTTCTAGAAATCCACACCTGATTCTCTACAGTGTTCATCTTCTTCCTCAAACACTTGTCAAGGACTAGCCCTAAGCAAATATTTTTCTTTCTCTAGGAGTAAATAGAGTGTTATATAGGGACTCTTTATATCCTAAATTCATATTGAACCTCCCGCTTTAAATATTTTTATCCAGTTACCTTAGATATTTTCGTATGGAATGATCCAAAATGAGTTTCTCTCCTACAAGACAGATTTTCAAGTCTTACACAAAATCTTGATCTTCGACTTTGTCTTTATCTAGGACTGAGGACTTTGTGAAGTAATACCTATTTTCAAGAGAAAAAAGTTCACGTTTTTACAGTAATGTTTTTTGAGAGAACTTACATGTAAACCTCCCTTTAAGGTTACCCTAAATTAATCCTCTGAAATCTAAGCTTTCTCATGCCTTTGGTGGGTGAACAATTTGGTGACAAGTAAAATGGATTATTTCACCTGACTTATTTCTACAAAGTAAAAAACAGGTCACAACCTTTTTATTTAAGCTGATCAACTTAATTATAACTCTTTGGATGCAAACATTTGCAATGTTTTCTGTGGTTTGGGTGTAATTTCCTGCCAGAGGGGGATGTGGAGGCGGAGGGGAGAGGAGGGGCTGCTGAGTTTTGGCATCAAATTCTTCAGTCCAGCTGCTCTCTGTTAAGTGTCAATGACCTTACTCAAAAGCACCCAGACATTCAAGGTCCCTCTAATGAGAAAACCAAATTACAGGTATGCAATTTTCACAGTTTTCTGCCAAGATCTCTAGGCTGGTGACAAATTGATATACTACTGTCTGTACGGAAGGCTAACTTTCAGAAAACAGGCCACTCACTCTCAGCTGAAATATTATACCTGAAGGATTGCGCAATTGCAAACCTCTTAAGATATAAAAAACATCCTTCACCCAAGTCTCTTGTAGAATGTTGAACTGAAGAGCATATTTGTTTACACTTGGAAAGACCTGCGAGAAAAACAAAATGTGAGAAAAATTTTAGGCACCAGGAAGTAGGCCATCATCGAAAAGCAACAAACAACGGGAAGGTAACACAGGCCTGGGATTCAAGTCCTCAGTTGTGAATTTGGCTGTCCACAGCCCGGCCTCTTATCAAAGTTGACAGTTAGGCAATCACTGTTTTATAAATGAATATGTTTCCCAAAGGCAATCTCTGCAAACAATAATAAAAATAGCAATCATAATAGTAATAAAAATAATTAATTTAGATTTTTTTACCTGTCACCTTCAGTATTGAATATTTCCCATGCACTCACTCATTAATCCTCACAGTCTTCATGAGGTAAGGATTAGTATCATCCCCATTTTGTAGGCAAGGACATTGAGGCACAGAGAGAGATGTAATTTATTTCAGGTTGTACAGTCAGGGAATGTAGTCATTCCCAGTGTTCAACCGAGGTGACCCAGAGTTCACATGCTCAGTAACTAAATTGTATAGTCGTAAAGCCTGGTCTCCTTTTTTGTAGGGGTAACGACATCACTGATTGGGCCTCCCTCGTGGTGCAATGGGTTAAGTCTCAGAATTGTGAAGCTATCTGCAGCCCCTGCTGCAGCACAAGTTCGATCCAGCCAGGGAGCTTCCCACATGGCTCAGCAGACCTCTCCTGCCTCGCCCGCTGCTCCCCTCAGCAGTGTACTTCAGTAGATCCACCTGTTCTGCTCCCCACTCTGTCTCTGGTGAATCCTCTCACCACACTCCCAACACACACACCTCTGGCCTACGCTGCAGCTCTTGGATGCATAAATAATCTTTAAAAAAAAAAAAAGACATTACTGATTGGTATGACTACGGCCTTAGCCTTGAATGAAAAATATACGATAAAACTAATGTTTAAAAAATGAAGTTAGAATTCACTGGATCTCATCTCAGTAGAACTAGTAAATGGCCAACCTGAGCTCTTACTCAGCTGTCCCCAAATGTGAGACCACAGAAATGGGCCCTAACCCTGAGTTATTCATTGGGTGTGAGGTCAAGCATGAGAATCAAGATGTCCAGCGTTTCTACAGGTGATTCTAAGGCAGCTACATGTTAGAAAAACACTGATCTAAATTTCACCTTTAAATACTTACTGAACGTCTACTGTTTGCTGGTTAAACAGAGCCTTAAAAAATGTATCCATGACTTCAGGTGCTCAAAATCAAGCTTTGTAAGCAATAGATGGCGAGAGATAGGCAAGTAAACAAATGCAATACAACAACAATCTTGGGGATAATAATTCTAAGAAATGTAAAGGGGCTAGGTGAATCAGAAAATTCTTTGCAGAGATGACCTTCCTGCTGAAATATCTGAAATGATGAGAATAAGTGACTCGGGAAAGGGAGGCTGGAGAAAGAAGAGAAGAAACTGTTCTCTGGTGGCAATAATGACAGCAGCAACTACGTGTTGCATATTTGCTATGTGTTAGCATTACTGTGACGGGCAAAAATACATGACTATATCAACAGGCCTGTCGGAAGCAGGCCGTTCACCTGCAGTTGTGCAGTCACCTGAGAGAGCCACTGTGTTTCCTTTACAGTAAGTGACAGTCTGATGCTTAGAATTATGTCCAATAATAAGGAGAATTACCTCAAATGAGTTACCTATTCATAATCAGAATGTTGATTTCATTACTGAAATTAGTAACATTTCCATAAGATATTGTTTAAACACTGCGAATGATTCAGAAACATAGAATCCCACCTCTGCAGGTGTATGTTACCACTCCGCACCCGCAGTCCTCCACCAGAGTCTACTGGGTCCTCTTTGCCCGGCCCCTCGGGTAGCCTCAGTTCTACAGTCAGATTTCTAGGGTTTGTTTTGGTTAGGTCTGGTATGACTCTTTATCTTAATGGCTCAGCATAACTTTAAATCAGCTGACAAGAAAATTCATCCCATTTTGCAAAATGACAAATGGAGGCAAAGTGCCTTTAAGTTTGTCACGCGTCTGATTTATCCAGGTTGAGGGATAACAAGCTTCCTTCCCTGGACCCCACAGCTCCTCCTCTCCTTCCTGAATGGTGTCGGTGCGCGTGTGTCATTCGGCTCTTTCAGATGGCATCAGCTCTGAGAACAAGAGCTTTGGCCTTGGTCCCCTTCAAGTACTTCAATCTATTTCTGTAGTTCTTGCACATCTCCTGAGCTCATTTGGCAAGATGACAGGGTGAGGGAAAGAAATGAATTATCCAAACACTATCTGAGTTCAGCAGTAGAGGTAGGCCGTGCCTGTCGTGAGTGCTTGATTCTAGATTCTCTGGGACTCAGCGTCGGGTCTATGGGCCAGCAGCAAGGCGAAGACAACTGCCCACCCAGGAGCTCCGAAGTCAGACTGTGCATCCAGGAGCTCCCCAGGTAATTCCTGGGCACATTAACATTTGCAAAACATGGCTCTAGACTGTTGTTCACGTCCCCAAACTATTGCATCATTCACCACAAAGGAATGAGCACCCTTCGGCTTTCTCTGTGGCTTACCTGCAAGGACCAACCATGACCAGAAGGCAGTAGACCACGAGCACATATAACAACACTTAAGGAAACTGATGTAAAACAAATTAGATGTGAAATCGATATTTCATTAAAATAAGATTAATCATAATAACAACATAGACTACTGAGCAATAGCCTTTTTTAGATTTTTTATATGTCAGGAACTGTCCTAAGTATTTTAATGTATTTATCTTATTTACTGTATGCCGGTTCTTTTCTAAATATATACATATGTGTATAATTTATTTAATATATGAATTATTTAATATAATTTATTTTAATTTCCCTTAATTGTCATTTATTACTAAATGAGACTAAACACAGACATTTGGTTAGATTCTTCAGTGGTCCCCACTTCCTCATGAGGGATGAGGACATTGGTGTCCCAGGTCCAAGGTCTACAACGTGGCAAATCCCAGACTTACACCCAGGCAGTCTGGCCCCTGAGCCCAAGCTCTTTACTCTTGGCTGCAGCAGATTCAGGAGGACTCCAGTCTAAACGTGTGTTGTTTTCCTCTGTTCCTAATGTCTACGACAATAAAAGAGCTTTGGCAAAAGAGTTGGTACATATGGAAGAAGGGGAGGGGAGAACATGGTAGGAGGTAAGAGGGGTCCGCTCTGCCTGGTTTTGGGGCAGATCTTTGATTCAATCTGGATCTGGAGGTCCAGACTCCAGCCCCAACCTCTTACAAATTGAACATCTTATTTTCTTAAATTCCTATTACTAGCATAAAAATTGCATTCTATCGTCTTGTGTTTCTCCCTCCCCCTTGACCCTTCATGCTTATGTATCTATATAAAACTAATAAAAACTTGAACAGGAAATATAAAATCACCATGAAACCAAACCGAACCTGCAGCAAGACCTCTGAGGGCCCCGTGCAATCAGAGCTCTGAGAAGCTATTTTCTGGGAGCTGTAAACCTAATAGCTGGCTCCGTGCGAGGCACAGCTGCAAGGCTCCAGGGACAGATGTGCCCCTTGTTGGAAAACAGAAGGGCTTATAAAATTATTTGCACAAAAAACTTTTTCTTTAATATTTTCCTAGCTACCTCAGGCACTCTTTCCTCTCTGCCCTACTTTGCTAAATAGCTGGGGTCTGAGAAGAGCAATGAGGGAATAACAATTTTCTCCCCATTTATTATTATTGATGAGTAGCAAATAATTCTAATAATATTGTCTATTCATTTTTTAAAAAAAATACTTAGAAGGAAATTTTTTATAGAGGAATTTTCTTTCTTTCTAATGTTACTTGTGGGGTGTGTGTGTGTGTGTGGCGATGGGTCTCAAAATTTGTGGTCTTATCTTTGCCACAGGAATATCTGCTGCTTCTATCCAAGGCAGTCTTGCTCTTGTTTCCTACCACAATGCCCTTTCCTCCAAAAAGTCCATACATCTTTGAACCTACTTTTCTGCACAATTCTGTTTTCTTGGATATTGGGATTAGCTTTTGGTGTGTGTTCCTAAACCTGTTGTCTTGTAAAAAGGGATTGGGTGTTTCTTTCAATTGGCTTATGTTTTCACTCCTTTAGGCGCTAAAGCTTTGAAATCAGTCACAGTTTTAAACCTTGCTTTGGTGATTACTACATATATAAAACAGCTTTGAATGAATGTGCCTTCTCTCTCACTCAGTCTCTCAATTATAGTATGAATTGATTGGTAGGTGCATCTGAATAGTGTTTACCACATGGTCAATTTCTGTCCCTGTGTTGATTGCTTCAGTCCCTGTAGAACCTTTAAACAAGGTGCAAACATTCTGTTTTGTGGTTGGAGAGAGAAGAGGGCAAAATCCCGCCCAAGGTCACAGATGAAGTAAGTGAAATTCTGGAATTCATGTATGGGTGTTATGACTCAGGAGTCCTTGCTTTTAACTACCCTATGATGACATCTTCCAAACTATGGGGTTATTGAAGAGTTAAGAAATGACCAGTGCCAATTCCCTGGCACAGCAGTTCCTGCTCTGAGAGTGTGTAGTAATGTCATTTTTCCCTCCACACATACACACTCAGGTCTGTAGTCGCTGTTTTTTCTCTCTTGGTGTCCTCCAATATTGAGATTGCATTTTGCTGCCTCTGTAGAAAGCTTAGTTGGTTAATTTATGAGGTTATATTATCCTAAGTTTATAACTTTCAAATTTTACATTAAATATCAAACACAGATATGTGCTTATGGATTCATATGTGAGAGTTTTGCTTAAGACAAGATTAAAACTTGTTACAAGTGTTTTATCTTTCAGGAGCCACAGCATGGCTAAATGGAGCAGGTGGCAGAGATTGGTGCTTTCTGTCTAGGTTTAAGTTAATTATAACTCTGAATCTTCTGTGCTCCTGACCTATGCAACCCTTTCATGAACCTGGAGTAAACCAAAGAGGAGGAAGAAATAAAGACAAGACCTGGGTTTAAAAGACCCTTCCTCATTGCTTGAGTTCACTGAAAGAGTATCAAGAGAGATTTAGGGATTTAGGTCTTCACACGGCGTTTTTCTTTTCTTTTTTCTTTTTTTTTTTTTTTTTTACATACAAGCTGGGGTACAGGCTAGAGGCATGGGGCGGCAAGAGGGTTCACCAGAGACAGAGCGGGGAGCAGAACAGGCAGATGAGAAGTACACTGCTGAGGGGAGCAGCGGGCAAGGCAGGAGAGGTCTGCCCCACCATGTGGGATTCTCCCCGGCTGGGCGTCGAACTCGCGTTGCTGCTGCCGACAGCCCCACAGCGCAGCTGGGCCACGGGAGAGGCCCACGGCGTTCTTTCTTACATTCAACCACTGAAGCCTCTTCAAACAATGGCTCTCAAAGCACGGGACCCTGGTTCCAGCAAGATTTGGATTACCTGGGAACTCGTGGAAAATGCAAATTTGGGGGCCCAGCCTAGATTAATAGAACCAGATATTCTGGGGGGAGGGGCCAACAATCTGTTGAAGAAGTCCTCCTGGGGATTATGATTTGAGACTGACAATCATTGACTTGAGTGCTGGGGGTGGGGGGTGAGGTGGGAAGGAAGAGTGCAGCTGTGGATCTACATGCAGCTGGCCACCTGTTTATATAAAGTTTTAATGGAACACAGCCACACCCATTCATTTACTAATTGCCTTTGATTGCTTTTGTGCTGTGATGGCAGATTTGACGTGTTGCAACAGAGACTGTACGGACCGAAAAGTGAAACACATTTGCTCTCTCCAACCCTTCCCACTTTTCTGACCCCAGTTTAGAGAATGCTGGGAGCCAAGGTTTCCAAATCAACCACTTGGAAGTGGCTCTGCCATAGATATGCATTGTGACTTGGGAAATGTCTTTGTGATCTTCAGTTTCCTTTTTAAAATGGAGTAAAAAAATCTTTCCACCTTATACATTGTGATGATCAGTGACTATGTGCCGAAGTGTGAGCATTTAACAATCACTTAAAAAGTGGTAGTTATTATTGAAACAATACCAGACAAAATTTACTAATTAGTTTATACTAGAGTCTAATAAAACTAGAAAACACTATCTGATTTATCAACTAAACTCATTGGTTTGCAGGAGACTAAAGAAAAAGTTTAGACCTATAATCCTTCCACGAGTAATACAAGTTTTATTTAAAGTAATAGAATGTGCTTAGGTTTACACTTCAATTTTAAAATGTATTTGTATGGTTAATGCCTTCAGCCTTGAGTACAGCTGATTAATAAACAAAACTGTACATTCATCTCTTAATATTGTAGAATTTTATAAGTCTTAGTTGATGCTTTTATTTACTTGGGGTATAAATATGGAGAAAAATACTTTTGGAAAAGAGACGTTAATTCAAGCACAATTTACACCTGACAATTTTTCTTCCCCACTATGGACATTAGAGTTTGAACTTTATGTGAGTAATAAAAACAACAATAAGAACGAGCATTTATATCACAGTGTTTGCATACATTTATTATATGTTGCCTATATATATGCATGAGATATATTCATTTTGTGTAAATTAAAATGGGGGCTTAAAACTATATAACTAATATTTCAGTTCTTTATAACTTTACCTAGAAGTTTAAGACCACAATGATTATTATTCATGATGCTGTGACTTGACTGGGCTTAACTGACAGTTTTCTAGTCCATGTGATATAGCAGACATCACTTATTTGACAGCTTTCTGTTGGGCGATTTGCTAGGGGCTGGGACTCACCAGACACCGTCTCCCCTTCCAGGACCTCTTTGTGCCTGACAGGTGATTATTTAGCCTCTAGACCACACTTCTGCTAGCAGGGTGGTGGGCTTATAAAATGGGATAATCCAAGAGGATAAAACCTGGTAGGTAAGCACTTTGCAAGCTCTGCTTGCATCAAACTTGCTAACATGGCTTTGGCCAAAGCAAGTCACAACTCCAAGCATAGGATCCGAGAGCAGCATGAACCTATAAGGACGTGAACACCAGGATACTTGTTTGTTGGGGGCCACCAATGCACTAGCCAAGCACTCCTGATAATTTCAGAATAATGAGAATTTAATGAATCTGGAAGACGCATTGACTGGCTAGATGGTTTCCAGTTGTGTGAGTCCTGGAGAAGGACTACACACACATTTATTTCAACATGTGTATAGAATCAATTATAAAAGGCACATTTGTTTGTGAATGTTTGTTTAAGGACCTAGGTTTTGAATAAGTGAAGTAGAAGAGGAAGATCTATTTTTCATTGTCCTATCTTCTCATTTTGGGAATTTGAACACAAAGGGAAGGACAGATGTTTTGGATTAATTTTCCATACTATCCCAAGCAGCCAGGGTTTGGAGTGCAGTTGTATAATACATAAATTATGCCAGATTTTTCTGAGGTGAGTCAAAAATCAGACTTTTCTAATGAGAAATCAAGGTGGTCCTTGGCTAGTACTGTTGATAGAACTAATATATATATATTAGTTCTATATAATTAGTATATATTAGTATATATTACTATATATTAGTATATATATAATTAGTATATATTAGCTATATATATATAATATATCAAAATGCCTCCCTCCCAAACTACCTGGCAATATACAAGATTGTAACTATAATCAAATGCTACAGTGACATCTGGGTTTGAATTCATGGGCAAAACCCCTGATTCCTCATCTCTTGTGTTGAATATTTTAGGAGGTTTACCTTTTCTTCTCAAATGATACCAATAATTCCATTAATATTATATATTGTTCAATGTAATGAAAATAATAACAGAAAAGTAAATAAAAGATGGTATCTCTTAGAAAGGACCAATTAATTTGAGTGAGTTAGATACTACTGCAAAGCTTTCTGGAGGCCTGTACCAAGCTTGAGCAGAGATTTTACAGGGGCTTCTTAAGGGGTTCTGTTCAGACATCCTTGAGTAAGAAGTGCCCTCCTCTCTCTGGGGAGACAACCCTCTCTGACAAATACAGATCATCTGAATGTGTGCCAGGCCAGCTAAGATTGGTAGAGAGAATGTTGGGCTTTTGTATCTTCTCACTTCTGTGCAATCTTAACCTAGCTTCTTAAAGTATGAACCGGACCTTCGAATTTATACTACTATACAGTTGGCAGATCATTTAGCAATAAATACAAGTAGATATTTAATAAATGATTTATTTTGAGGGATGATGCTGGTGACATTAGACTGCATCTGTGAGAATAAAGAATATCTAGAAAAGATGATGTATTTAATATGCTCATCACTCAAGGAATATTTTGAGTTCTTATTGTATGCCCATTTGGGCACTTTTTATTTTTATTATTTTTTTTTCTTTAGGGGGGACACGCCATTGTGATTAAAGCCATTCCCCATTTTTTGAATACATCAAATGCCAAGATATTAAAAGCAACTCCTCTACTTCCTGACCACCTACATCCCATTGGTTACAAAGTCCCGGCCTGCTGATTCCTAAGTCTCTCCTCAAAGTCTCCCCCAAGTCTTTCTTCAAAACTGTCTATCCCTGCTATTATACCCATACTTCAGTCCTCGCCATCTCTTATCCGGGCTAGAGCAACCAGTCATTGTGCTTTCATTATAAGTCACACCAATAAATTAACCAACCTCTGCCCTTCTGCCAGAGTGATTTTGTATTATAACTGTGGCTTTAGGATCAAGTTCAAAGATCTTAGTAGGACATACCACCTGGACCCAGATGTCCTTCTTGGCACCACTTCTGCTACTGCTGGTATTTGGGCACTTTTTAAAAAAAGATTTATTTATTTATGCATACAAGAACTGGGATGTAGGCCAGAGATGTAGGGTGGTGAGAGGATTCACTAGAGGCAGAGTGGGGAGCTGAACAAGCAGATCTACTGAAGTACAGTGCTGAGGGGAGCAGCGGGCAAGACAGGAAAAGTCTGCTGTGCCATGTGGGGAGCTCCCTGGCTGGGGATCGAACTCATGCTGCAATGGCTGCAGATAGTTTGATAGTGCTGAGACTTAACCCTTTGTGCCACCAGGGAGGCCCCATTTGGGCACTTTGAAGGATTTTCCCCTCTTTCTTTTTTTAAAGATTTATTTATTTATACATACAAGCTGGGGTACAGGCCAGAGGCGTGGGGCGGCAAGAGGGTTCACCAGAGACAGAGTGGGGAGCAGAACAGGCAGATCAGAAATACACTGCTGAGGGGAGCAGCGGGCGAGGCAGGAGAGGTCTGCTGCACCATGTGGGATTCTCCCCAGCTGGGCATCGAACTCACATCACACGCTGCCGCTGCCGACAGCTCCACAGCCCAGCGCTCAACTGCTGCACCACCAGGGAGGCCCAGATTTTCCCTTCTTATAGAAAAACAAGGGTGGGGCTTCTGGAGTAGGGAGAGGGTTGAGGTAAAGGGAGCAAAAAATGTCTGTAAATCCCCTGATTTCCAAAATTTCTAAAGCATCATTTTTCCTATAGTTTTCCTTAGACTCTCAAAGGCACCCAATGACTCCACAATGTTAAAGTCCATGGAGCATTATGGGTGTTGGAATCAAGCTTCTCTGTCTGAAGCCTCATTTTGTAGTCTCATTCCCTCATTTATTAAAGAGAAAACCCAGGCCTGGATTGAAACCGCATATTGACAGGACCAAGGCTGACAAGAATACTCTGTTTAAAAGACATTCATTTGGTTATTGATAGAGTTTAGTTTAAAATGCCACAGATTTACTACCTGTTGGGTAGTTCATCTTAAAATGATAGCTGTAATTTGTCTAAATTTCTTATTGATAACATCTAAAAACACAAAATGGAATTTCAGTTCCAACCATAAGGAAGTATCCTGGGCCTCCCTGGTGGCACAAGGGGTTAAATCTCAGCACTATGAAGCTATCAGCAGCCACTGCAGCACACGGCCAGGGAGCTTCCTGCATGGCGCAGCAGACCTCTCCTGTCTCGCCCGCTGCTCCCCTCAGCGGTTTATTTCAGTAGATCCACCTGTTCTGCTCCCTGCTCTGTCTCTGCTGAATCCTCTCACCACCGCCCCCCCTCCCGACACCTCTGGCCTACACCCCAGCTCTTGTGTGCATAAATAAATAAAATAAATCTTTTTTAAAAAAAGTATTTTCCTAACAGGAAATAAAGTAGCATTCCGTGGATTTCCCACCCCCTCCCCCATCATTCTCAGCTGAAGAAGAGAGGTAGATAAGAAGGCTGCTTATTTGTCAGAGAGCCATGAAACTGTGGGGAGAATGTCCCAAGTAGAACAAGTAATTCTATCCACTGATCTCCAGGAAATGGCAGCTGTGAGCAAGATTGTACTTCCTCCTTCCCTCTCCTCTTTCCTAGTGTACTGGATTGGATTTTGCTGATTAGAAATTTATCCTGGGTACTCTATACTTTTTCAGTGACTGCAGATATGATCTGGTTTGGGTGAGAACTAAGAGCATTCGAACTCTCCTTCCTGCCTGGAGGTCACTGCAAGGTGGGAAGGAATCCCAGATGAGAGCTCTGTTGGACTGGCTTCCTTTATTTCTGTGGATTATGTGGATTTCCCTGTGTCCCTTGTAGTCTTCTTGGTGGGAAAACTGTCCCAGCAGAGCTAGTTTGCTCCCAGGCCTTAAGCCTGGACTCTTCTCTCGTTCAGTGGGTGGCCCCAGGAGGAGAGAGGGGTTCAACCCCAGGTTCTGTTTTGTGCTTGTGAGACCACAATAGTTCAGTCATTACCTCCAATTTTCTGTGTTTTCAGCCACCTAGAAAGATTTTTTAAATGCATGCTTGTTAATGCTTGTGAGAACCCTGGCTCTAGTCTTCCTTGTGGGCATAAAATATTAACGCTATTGGCACTGCCTGCTTTTACTCACCAACACCAAGACTTTTTAGATCCGTTAAGCTCGGGGAACTTCTTTTGTGGGGAAGCAAGGTTAAGCTGGACTGCTTTCCTGAGACCTTATTGCTCAAGGAAATGTGCCCCCAGAGGATTCCTGTAGGGCAATTTAATTAGCCCCAAGGTAGAGCAATGGCAGAAAAATTTGGGCCAGATTGGTCCTTTCCTCTGTATTAGGTCATCACCTTTGTCTGACAAACTATAAATTCCAGTAAGAAAAATAAGGCTGCCCAGTGGCAAGGTGATGCTTGGGTAGAGGACGCTCCTTCATCGTTTTCTAACACACAAGCCCGATTCGGTCACTTCTTTGCTTCACAAGAGTCCACTTTGCTGACAAAAAACCCAAAAACCCAAACTTCTTAGATGAAATTCAAGGCACTCCCCAAAGCCTATTTAATTTTTTCTAGCCTTCTCTCATCCTCTGCAGTCTCTTTCTCCAGCCATAAGTGATCATGTCTTTCTGAACTTCATACCTTTTTTCACCTCTCATACTTGCCTCTCTAACTAGGATACTTGATTTATCTTTCAGTCATTTAGGGGTTTCCTCTCTAGAAGCTTGTACTACCCAGGCTTTTTCCAAAGTAGAGAAAATTGCTTTCCTATCTGTCATTCCTCTAGCGCTGTCTTATCGTGGCTTCCTCTTACAGTCAATGTTTGGACTTTTTAGGAATCATGCCTTCTCTGAGGCTGTGTGCTCAGTATTTGGCACAGTGTCTAGAACAGAGTGAGTGCTCAAAAAATATGATGAGAAGGTAATTGGATGGCTATTGATCAGACCTCAAATAGCACTGTCATTGAGGAAGTCTCAAATGTCTCACCCTTTGACTGAGTGGGAGAAAAATGGTCCAGATCTCTTTTTTCTATGTAACATGAATAGAGAATTTCTTTTTATTATATGTTCGATGTTATTTTTACTCCATAGCATCAAATCTTTTATAGAAAAGAGACTGATGACACCATCTCCCATTGAAAACGTCTCACCAAACACGAAAGAACCCCCAAAGAACACTCATTTGCATTGACTTATAGAGTACCCAGATCTGGTACTGGTTTCTGATGTTGAAAGTAACAGAGACTAGTAAGTGAGCTTATGGATTGAGTGGCAATCTCAGCTTTGCCACCTACTAGCTGTGTGACCTGGGGCAAGTTACATAAACACTTCTGTCCTAATTTCCCCACCTATTAAAAAAATGATGATAATGATTGCATTCATCTCATAGATATCTCGAGATAAGGAATAACTCTGACATAATATTCCAGAAACCAATATAAAATAATGGTCTGAATCAGAGATTTTACAGCAGATACATTTTGCTTTGAGTTTTTGTTCCATTACCCACTACTGGGCAAGTTTTTCATTGTTCCTAAGCTTCAGTTTGCCTTCTCTTTAACTCGGACTCATAACTACACTTCCTTCAATCTTCAGCCTTCAGTGAGGTAGCTTGCTCAGAGAATTCAGTAAGTATCCAGCAGATGCTTCCTGCTAAGGTTATTGCACAAGGTAGGGTCTCAACAAATATTTCATGCTAAATCTTAATCGGGTTAATGATATAAACCACTTTTGCCATTAACTCTTTAATTCCACTCACAGGTAAGAAAAATGATTTCAGTTTATCTTTTCTCCTTGTCCTGACTGGTTTAAATTAAGAGTTGTAACATAATTTCACTATGGATCTAGAATCACAGAATATTAAAACTGTGGAATTTTAGAACAGAAATCTGTCACAAATTTTAATTGCTTAATTTTAGACTGGTGGGTCTCAATTGAGGCAATCTTGATCTCTCTTTTTTAGGGGTCTAGAACATCTAGAAGATGTCACAATTCTGCTAAACACCCTGAAGAGTACATGTTAGTCTCCTATGACAAGGAATTATTCTCCCTGAAGTCAGAGGTGAGAAAGGAGAGGTGGAGAAACTGTTTTTAGGGTTAAGGGAATTGAAGCCCAGAGAAGCTAAGTAATTTGTCCACGACAGTGGGATGGTTGTAGGATTTGATGGCATTATTTTTGGCTCTATCTCTCATCTGCTACAGAGAACCTAAAAAATCCAGAAGACAGACAACAGCCTGGTCTTCAGAATCCTTTCTCAGCTTTCCAACACCTTTTATGGTAATATAGGTGTAGAGAATCCTTATTTTTCTCACACTTCTGATTTCACCCATTGTTCCCCAACTACCAAGAAAAGCACATGTGTGCTCACAATTTCATCTGTAAAGCAGAGAGTTCAATAAGTTCAAGCAAATATGGAATCATTCCCCTGATCACATCTGCTTCGATGCAATCAATTTGATTACTTCAGGAGTCCAAATAGAAGCCTGGATGAAAGGGCGTTTTGGGGTACAGGTCTTTATTGCTAGAACACTAGAACTAGGCCAGGGTTCTCACATATAAAAATCATGACTTTGTGGTAAGCACAGTCCACAGACAACTGCAGAAATATTGTGACTACAGAATAAAGAATAAGAATAGAAAAGGGAGTACAACTTGAACAAGCCACACGAATTCACAGGAAGTAGACTTCATCAGCTCTAGTATCTGTGGTTTTCTTGAATTCTCTTCAGATCTTATTCTGGGAAAAGAAAGTTATCAGGTCAATAGTGTTAATGTGTTTGGTTTGTTTTGTTTTTGCTCTGTTCTACACTAGCAGGAGGAGGAGAGATCCATACTCTGAATGAACTGGGAAAAAAGAAGGAATCCCTGACACTTTTCAGGGAGGAAGGGGAGAATGGGGAAGAAGATACAGAGTTTTTCACCACTAAAAGAAGGACTAAAAATAGTTTGTTCTTCTCTAATATCATTAATGAAACCACACAATGATGTCACTTCTGATCACGCTGTAATTTGAGTTGCTGATTTTGCGATAACAAGCTTCCTTTTTGCGCATTCACAGCATGTCTGCAGTGGAAAAGACCTTCAGGTTCACTGTGAGTAGGTGGAAGTCGTCAAGAAAAATAACTTTACCACAACAACAACAATTGACAGGAGAGAAGAAACTTCTTTGGGAGAGCAGAGGGAAAAAAGTGAAGTCTAACTATTACACATGTGAAAGAAGAGTCATTTATTTAGAAGGAAGTAGCTCATTCACACAAATGTAACTCTGTGGTCCCTCAGAAGTACGTAAATACTACCCATCAGTCCACCACAGATTATCATCAAAATTTCTTGGGAAATGCCTCATACAGCGTCGTTAAAGAATAAAATGAGTGTGTGTCAGTTCTATAATTTCAAAAAGCTATTCCACATTATCTACTGGAATGTAAATTTCCTTTCCTTCCCCAGATGCCACCTTTTGCCAAATTTACTATGAATTTTGAATTGAGGTAGATATGAACACTTTGTGCACCAGTCATCTTGTGGGAGGAAATGGCTTCCTGTTTCAGAGAGGAAGGCCTTGAATGGACTGAGATAGGCTGTTCTTTGGCATTCAGTAGTTCTTCCAAGACATGTTAATTGGATACTTGTTGGAGTAATTCTATCCCATAAAGTGTAGTGAAAAATAAGTGGTGAAAACTAGTTAAGGACTCATAAATCTCAGACTTTGAAATAAAATGAAAAAACCTGAAACCCTAAAACCCACCTATCTAATTAACAGGCTCCTTTCTCCCTATCACTTTATCTCTGCTAAAGTGTCCCTGGTAGACTATCCTTTCCACTAAGAGAGTGTTGGTGCTCATCTAATGGATTTAGGTCAGCATTTCATCAGAAAGATCCACATGTGACAATTTTGAGTTGTTTCTATTTTACTCTCTCTTGTCCACTGAACAATCTCATTGATCGTTGGCTTGTTGAAGAATCTGTCTTTCTCTTTAGGCTGGTTTGTTTCTCAAATCTGGAGATCTGGGACCACCTGCCTTTTAGACTCCAAGTTGTGTTGGTTAACAAAATGCACATTCCTGTACCAAACCTATGCCGACAAAATCAGAAGTTCCCGGCAAGTGTGATTGATTCCAAACCTACATTTTAACCTGTTTCTTAAAAGACTCTTGTCTATCCAGGAGCAAATATGGAAGACTTGAAGGCAACAAAAATTAACATGCAGCTTCCATATTTAGGAGGGAAAAAAGATTATGGTGGCATTGAAGAGTTTTTAGAGACAAGGATGCTTTGTGAAGAAGAAAATATACTGCATAGTCGTGTGTGCGCGTGTGCGCGCGCGCACACACACACACAGAACTAATTTCTATATTTCATCCTTCATCCTGCCTCTTCTCTTAGCTAATTTCTCTTTATTTCCTGAGGTTTTTTTTTTTTTTTACTATGGACTATTTTAACACCTCTGATAGAAGAGAATGGAAACAAAGAGGAAGACTAGGTGAAATACAGGAATGTAACATGCCCTTAAAACTTAACGTTTTTAAAAATGTATCTATTTTGACTTTTCTAAGGCTGTTATCTGGCATTATCCAGTTTGTGTTTTGTGTGGCATCATACGTTGGAAAGTGGAAAAGTAGCAAGAATTTACTTTCCAGACCTCAATTAACATTATATTTACTCTATTATATTTATCTTGTTACATATTTAGTCATTTAATTAATTATTTTTTAATGAAGAGCATATACAAAGGTATAGGTCACTTTTTAAACACACCCCAAGAAACATATCATTTAAAAAGAGTACTTCATGCTTAATTAACCTTAACCTCCCGTCAGTGATTTTTAACACATCTATTTTCCATGTCATAATAAGAAGCTATAGGAATATTTTTTAACATTTCAATATAATGAATTTTCTGGAAACTGCCTCAGATAAAATAAGAAAGTGTCATTGTCACCAAATTGCAGTCACAATAGCCACCTCGAATCTGCTCTTGACTTTGATTTCCAACATATGGGAGAAGCAATAGTGAGGGGACCAGATGCAGGTTAGGCCTCAATTTCCCCAACTTCCAGTATGTCAGAAATAAAACCTGAAGTTATGTTATTATTTTAGTTTTCAAATCTTTGTATTTTCATAATCCTCACTAACGAGATTTTGGTTTTCTTTAGTAACAACAGCTATTATTATTAACAAGGTCAGGCAGATAAGCAGGCTGGGCTGAATCGAAATCTTAGGGGACTTAACATAGACTGGGGGGCCACTCAAGTGTAGGAAGCCCCGGGGTCTTGGGGGAAGCCTCGCTGATGTGAACTGGAAATGTCAACAGGGTGGGGATTTGGGGAGCTCCCATCCCTTAGTGGTTGGAGAAACGAGAACTTCTTGAAGATGAACTTGCTTGTTCACTGGAAGGTGAAAAATCAGAATTAGAACCTTAGTGGAAATATGAGTGATCACTGGGTCAAAGTCCACTCGGGGGGAGACAAAGTTACGTGGAGCAAAAACCAGTTTAGTGAAAGAATAAAGTGAGGTCAGATCAAGTTGGGTAGCTGATCAAGCTGCCTGCTCAGTTAACCCTCACTCCTTACTTCCATTTTTTCAGGTGCAAGCTTTACCCTCCCTGAGCTCCCTGATCCCAGAGCTCATTAAAGAGCAGTTTTACTGTAATTCCCAAGTGATCTCAAAAGTACCAGTTCCCCAGAGGCCTAGCAGTGCCAGCAGGACCTGACACTGGCAGGCAGGAGAGGACGGCTGGGAAAGGTGTCCTACAGAGCTGCTTCACCCCCCCACTGTGAGGGAGGGGGCCAAGTGTGAATGGGGGGGCATGGGAGGGTGTCTTGGGAGAAGGTTAGCTCAGGACAAGAGGAATGCCAGCCTCCCACCCACAGCTCTCGAGCCTTAGTTTAAGCACAGAAACTTAAACAAAATAGTTTGGGGTTTGTCCTTTGCCTTTTAGCTAAAATGATAGCATATTTATCTTCATGTTATTTTAGTCCAATATTAACAATGATCTTAAATGTACCCTCTCTTATTTGAAAATTTAAAAATGCCAACTGTCCTTTTAGTTGAATGGACACACAGTCTCTCTCTCTCTCTCTCTCTCTCTCACTCTCACTCTCACTCTCCACACATTCTCTCAGTCACACCACATTCTCTCTCATACACATATTCACCCTCTCTGTCATGCACACACATTGTCTCTCTCACACATAATGTCTCTCTCATACACACTTGCCAGTGAGCCTATATTTATTCCCTTCTCTCCTGAGAGGAAGGGACAGTGGGAGACGAGGAGCCAAGTTGGCAGGCAAGCTAGAGAGTATCGGGGCTGTGGAAGGGCAAGAGGAAAGAAGACACCTTGCAACAAGCACCCTGCTGGGTTAATGGGCCAGATCCAGAGGATCTCCCCCTCTTTTGAAAAAAAAACTGAGGGTCCAGTGGCCAATGACACCTGACGTGTACCACAGCACCACGACACTGGGTTCTGGCCCCACTGGCCTGCATTCTGGTTTTTGACAGATCACTTTGCCAATCTGTACTTTCAGTTTTCTCATCTGTAAAATGTGTTTAATCATATTGACTTGTTTCCCAGGGAAGTAATGTGATATATTAATATTTCTGAAGCTCTTTCAGATCTGATGATAAAAGGTGCATTATATTAAGCCATGTTCGCTTCTGCTCCCCTCCACCCCCGAGTAATCTATGCTCCGTCAAATGCACACTTTTGCAAAGTTCATGTAAATGATTCCAGGCTATTTTCTTTAAGAAAAATTAATGCTTGTGATAAAAAAGAACCTGACAAAATCATTACAAAATAAAAAAAAAATAGAAAGAATAATAGTGACAAGCAAAGGAGATTAAAGTTTGAAAAAAATCCATAAGAAAACAGGCTTCCCGTTGTAGGCTCGTGTGGGGTTATTATAAACAACAGTGAGTAATAATGATTACAAAGATGAGGAAAAATACATTGACAGTATCATTTGAAAACAATTGTGTTAAGAGGCTTTTTACACACATTTTACACCGTGTGGATATCCAAAATGAGTTTTAGGTGATATTGAGAGGATTGTTTTTCAAGGTATTAAATGCACAAAGAGCCAGAATGGAAATTATGGAGAGTTGGCTGATAGACTCCAGTCCAGGGAAACAATCAGGCTTAAGATGGCAGTGGGCCATGGAACTCTTGCTGCCTGTCAAAGCTCTGAGGTGTTCAGATGTCTTTAAACAATAAGTCATTTCCTTTTACACATACACAACCTACTTTTTCCTCTCTTGCAATTTCTCTTTACGTTGGTAGACTCCTGATACTGGAAATTAACTACTCTTGATTGTTAATTGATTTGATTGGCAAAGAGTGTGGGCAAACCAGTTCCTCTTTTCTAAAACTCAGTGGCATCATTTTGTGTCTCCCTTACTCCCACTTCAAACCAGTTCCTCCTCTATCGTCTGTATTTTTGTTAATGCCGCCATCATTTCCTTCATCACCCAGGCATGAAACCACAGCCTTTACTGACCTCACAATTATGCTTCATGCTGTACCTACCCCATCCAGGCTCCTTTCATGGACATGTGCTTTAGCTCAATGTTTGTCAGAACTTTACACACACACACACACACACACACACACACACACACACACACACACTTTTGCAGGCATGTATACACATCCTCCAATTATCTTGTTCCAATGCACATTCTAATTCTGAAGATTTGTGTGGGGGGTGGATTCTACATGTCTTGCAAGGTTCTACATGTCGTGCAGTCTCCCAGGAGATGCCCAAGTTGCTGGAGCACAGACCACATGATGAAGAGCAAACTGCTGACCCTTTTTTTTTTTTTTCCAGATAAGAGAGTGGTTTTATGCTGATAAAATGCTCCCTTTTCTGTCCTTTTTGAGAGAAATTTCCAACCCAGGGAAGAGTGTACGGATGATCCTGAGCTTACCTTAAAGGAGGAGAAAACCAGGAATATCATAAGACACAGACTCCCAACAACTAGAGAGGGAGTGAAGAAACGTCATCTGTCATCTCTCCTCTGACGGTTTTTTGCAATCTATTCCCTTCTATATTTCCTGTGTGCTGATTTTGTCATAATTAATTCCTTCAACCATTATTTTTTAAGGTTCCACTATGGGGGACACATTAAACTACTCTCAAGGAACAGAATATTCTGTAATAATCCACACAAATCATTATTGCAATTCTGACAAATGGGTATCAATGATCTAATTTCTATACATTATTAAAACTATATTATAAAATTTGTTTTATAAAGGGGACTATTATTTGTATCTAGATTATTTTCAGGTTTACAGGACTGAAAATTTCAAAAACACTCACTAAATACATGCACTAAATGTACAAAAGCTAAAAACCACTGGTAAAATGTAGTAAGTAAAATACAATAGTAAAAGTCCTGGCATTCACATGCCATGCAGAGTTGTAGTTACATATTCTTCTAAAAGTAATAGGGAGCCATGGAAGGATTTGCAGAGGAGGATATGATCAGACTGAATACCTGACAAAGACCACAGAAGTAGCTGGGTAGATCTCTGGATTTTCTAGGCAATCATTTCTTCTGGACCATACCCTGCTGCCTCATTGTAGTTAAGACCCTGGGTCCTTGGATCAGACTGACTTTGGGACAAATTCCTATTTATAATAACAACAAACATTTTAGTGAGTGTTACTGAGGCTCCATGGATTATGGCTTTTAATCATTATGATAATCCTCAGGGAGATAGTAACTAGTCTTTTCTCAGATGAAACAAACTGAATTCTCAGATTGGTTTAAAAATGTGTTCAGTACTTAAACATACACATTGTTATAAATCAACATTCAATCAAAAATTTTTTAAAAAAGGAAAAAAAATGTGTTCATGATCAAACTACTCGCATATGGAGCCGAGACTAATTTACAGAATTTAAGTAATTGTTGCATAACCTGTTGTAGCACAGATTACCGGTTCTGACACTTGGTGGTGAGATAATTGGCATTTTATTTAACCAGTTTAATTTCTGTGTTCCTCATCTGAAAATGGGATTATACTTTGCCCTAGGTACGTGATGAGGGAAAATAGACAATGATCAAAAAAATTACGTTTTGTATTCAGAAAGTTAAAAAACTCAACTAATGAAAGATTTTACTAATGTATTTTATCCTTAATACAGTGGTGAAAGGGAACTAGAGAAGAAGTGGAGGATGCAAGACAAATATTCCAGGTAGAATCAATGATACTTGCTGATGGAGTGGAAATAGCAGAAGGGAAATTAGCCCCTTTTATTCTTATGAATGAGAACAGCCACTTCCTTTCTTCTTAAATGTCTAAGCAAATCTCTTTCCAGACATATGTCTTATACCTTGTTTGTGGAGGTATTCCTCCATACAAAATAGATAAGAACTGCTTTTCAAATTTTTGTCAGCGACCCTCCCTTTTCATTGGATTTCCAAAGATGTTCTGGAATAGTTGTGCATTAGTGATTTTGAGTTTTACTCAGAATAAGAGAGAATCCTTAAAAATTAATGTGTTAGCTGAAGCATGATAGCTTTCTGCTTTAGATGGGTGGGCAACCTTCCTCATTTCTTCCTATGTTAAGAATCCATATAAGCAACAACAACACAAAACTATGTTTCTGAATCTGTGGCCTTCCATGGTAAATATAAACATATTTAAATGTGACGATATCAGGAAACCATTTCCCCATTGTTAGGAATAATTTACTACTATTATCATTAATAACAGCATTCATGCTAGAAGTAGTGTTAGCCCTGTCATTAATCTGATTGTAGCATGAATGACCAATCTTTAAATACAAGAATTGATTAAGATTCCAAGCAGTTGAGTGAATGTCTCACATCTGTGAAAAAAGACATGGGCATAAATGGTTAAAAAATGGATGATGGGCTGACTCCTGTTATCTGTATGTTAAACAATGAATTCTAATAAAAGAACTCTTAATCATTGCCTGCCTACTACCATCCTCAATAACACCAGTAATTGTAAAACAACTTCCATGTGTTTGCACATAGGTGTTCATCCAAACGGCAAGTTTTATTCCACATCTCTTTCAGCTTTAAGTTCCCACCATTTGTTATTCCATTGTCCCATGGAGCAGGTGTCCTGGAAGACTCTGGCTGTTTCAGGCACTATGCTAAGTACTGGAAGCCAGAAATGAGTACGTCACTGGCCCTCACATAAGGAAATCAAAACATTCAGTGTTTGTTTCGCATGACATGTTTCTCAAGTTTCATTTCCTCTTATTGCCATCCCCTTAAAAGTAGCCCTGAGTGCTTATGACAGTTAACCCAGTTCACTCATTTATTTATTCAGTCATCCACTTGGTAAGTATTTAAGAAGAGCTTATTGTATCCTATGGGGATAAAGGGATGAATGGAACAAGCAATAGACCTCTTTCATGTATGTAAATTTTCTAGTAATATAGATAAAAACAAACAAATAAAATTATATTAAACTGTGATAAACCCTATGAAAAAACTTTATGACAGATTGATAATGGGGAGACAGTTATAGAAAGGATGGCTAGAGAATATCTCTGTGGGGAGGTGACATTTATTCCAAATTCTGGAAGATAAGCAGGAACTATCCATGTAAGGAGTGGAAATATGATTTCAGGAAAATAGTAGAGCATAAAGACCTAGAGGCAAGAAAGAGTTGGGAGATTTTCTAGGCAGAAAAGAGACACAATCAGATTTGGTTTTTTTTTGAGTATCATTTTAGACTGTTGTAGTAGAATAGATTGAAGCTTAGGAAAGAATAAAAAGTTGGAAATACTTCCATTGATAGAAGATGGTTGTGAATGTCTAGGCGGCAATGAAGATAGAGAAAGCTGGAAGATACAAGACAGATATTAAGGTAGAATCAATTGAACATGCTAATGGACTGAAAATGAGAGGAAGGAGAAATTAGCAATCTAGAATAATTTCCAAGTTTCAGCTTGTAAAACTGGATGAGTATTGCTGTCATTGGTTGAGATGAAGTATCCTGGATGTTTTGAGACAGGTTTCGGGGGGAGAAAACAAAAATTAGATATGAAAGAAAACATCTAAGAGCTTCCCATATTTTCATATTTAGAAACTCAATAGAATATCTATGTGCAAAAATGGAAAAAACAGGGTCTCCGAAAGGGTGCTTTGATCTCATTCTAAAAGTAAAATACTGTAAGTAACAGCAAAAAAAAAAAAAACCCAAAACCTCTATTATTCATATAATGACATCACAGCATCTTTTGGTCAGCTGGCATTAGTTCCATTGGCTCCTCTAATGCTAAAATCTCCTCTGTTACATCCCTGCCAAACAGCCTCTGTTTGAACAGACATAGTACAGAGGGTGCAAGATAACAATAATAGCTGACTTTTGCTTGGCACATAATATGTCAGACAATCTTGCAGGGAATTAACAAAAGCAAGATCTATTTGTCAAGCATTACTTCTAATATTCAACAAGAGTCTATTTCCAGCTCTATTCATTTTAAATTTAATCTTTGGGGTCCCCACAACATGGTGCTAAGAGAGTCTATTAGCAAGAGGAACTGTAAAGTTGGAAGGTTTTCTTCTTCTCATCCTGGCTTTTCGTATTGAGGATTTTTTTTCTCATTGGTCAGTGACAACATTGGATGAGATGACCTTAAATTCTGTTCTAGCTCTAAAAGTCTACAGTTTCAAAATTTGTTTCTTCACTTAAAAAGGAAAAAAGAGTAGATAGAAACTATGAGAAAATGAAACCCTCTAAGCTGACATTTCCTATGTATAAAACTATTGATTTAAGCTCATACCAACTGATGGAGTCCTTAAATTGCCATTCATTTTTATTTCTGATTTTTTTCTGCCAAAATCTAGGTTGAATATATTGTCTACTACTATACACATATTGTCTACTATATACACATAAATATCTATTTCTCAGAAATTCATGTACTGAATTCCTTTCTGAGTTCTAAGAAAGGTTGATGATCTCTGCTGATAAAAATGTGTATTTTCCATACCTGTTTCAATAGCTGAGTTCTATCCCAGGAGAACCATTGATGGAGAAAGGACAAGATAGAAACTAGCCAGGACATCAGTGGGTAAAGATAAGAGAAGTAAGTGCTCTCCCACTTCTCCATTCATCCATCCCTATCCCCTACTTCATTAAGAACAAAGGAGATATAGGATAAATGATACACATAAAGATACCCCAGTGTCTGGAGACCAACGTAAGAACCACAGATTAATACCATGATTTATGGCACTACTGAGGAATCTGAAAGATGATAGAACCGTATTCTACAACTCTTTCTTTCTCTTCCCCATTTGCTAGTGGTGCAACCATAATAATGTCTCTCCAAACTCAGTTCTCATTGATGCAGAGCCGGGGGGGGACAGAGTCTGCAGGTGGTTCTTTTCATCATGGGTCAATGGAGTGAAACTCTAACAGTAAGGTATGTTTCCCTTTTTCACTTCACTGCCAGGGCACTCAAGGTCCAACTCCAATTAGCAAGTCCTATGAGGTACCCAGCAGTTCCAATAGTCCTATTTTATTTATGATTGGTCTGTAATTGATGCTAGCTATCCCAACCAGTGTGCTGAATTAATTGCTGTTCTCCATTCAATCTGAAAAATGCTGACTGATATCCCTGCTTGTGTACCCATGAGTTTATGTCCCTATAATGTTTACCAGGAGGAAGTTGTGTTTAATCCCATGCTTGTTTATGTCAGTTAAACTATCACTAGTGGTACAGTAATTATTTTAATACAAATTTTGATGAACTAGTCTATAATTTTGAAATATTAGTCCAAAGAAATGGAATCATTTCTATGAAAACAGAATTGTATGCTTTGGAAAGATTCAATAATTTTAAGTCACTAAAAATAATGACATGGAATTAGACATGAATGAGGTAATGGAAAAACTTGAAGAAAAAAATTGGTTATGTAGATGGATTCCACATTCTGGTTGCTTTGAAAATATCTTTACTTTTTTCCTTCACCTTAAGGTGGCTAAACTTGAAATTGCTCAAAGGGTAGATTATGAGTATGGTCATGCATTCAAGGAAAAGATTTATGTCCTATATTCAAAAAATAGTGAATGATGTATATTTGTATATTTAAGGTAAAATGGAATAATTAAGGTGTTTATTTCTATTTATAATTTCTTCCTTTAACTGATTTTTTCAATTAACCAACTATTACCTCAGACATCTACTAAAAAATAAATTCTAATCAATTTGTGAATAGGATGGATATAAATCTAAAAATATATCAAAAGGAATGAAATTAATATGTGTTTAATGAGTTCAATATTATGATTTCAACTTGGTCAAATTATCCTGGCAAGAAAGTAATGAGCTGGGTATATAAGACACTTATTTACTTACCCTGGGACTACTTTAGTGAAGAGCTGTCTTGCTATAGCTAACTAAAGGTCATGCCCTGTATGGAAAAGCAAAACTCACACTCAGACCTGCAACCTCAGCAGTCCCCCAAGTTTATAGCAGTTTGTTATGGTAATTTTTGGGTTTGGGAGCCAGCCAGATGTAAGTTTCATGGCCCAGCTCCATTAACATACAATCTTAGAAAGTCACGTAAGCTTTCTGAGACTCAGTTTCCTCACCTGCAAAATGGGACTAATAATTCCTCTCACAGATTTGTGAGAAGGATTAAGCACAATAATCTATTTACAAGTATTTAGCACTGTATAGTCTTCAGATACT
This sequence comes from Scalopus aquaticus, assembly GCA_004024925.1. Classification (NCBI taxonomy): domain Eukaryota; kingdom Metazoa; phylum Chordata; class Mammalia; order Eulipotyphla; family Talpidae; genus Scalopus; species Scalopus aquaticus. Next base: position 29,026 of record PVIJ01000458.1, on the reverse strand, counting down.
CAATAAAAGAGTCCTCCTCCTCATTCCTAATTCTCCCAGATGCAAAAATCAGCATTTGGGGGTCATTGAAATAAATACACAAACATACAGGCTATTGACCTGTTGTTTTCTCTGTTGTTTTAATATCAGAGTTCCATTTTGTTAATTTTATACACATAAACATTGCATTAAAGAAATGCATCTGCCCTTTAGTACAACACATTGTCTTTGATATGACATAAAAATACCTCTTGAAAATTGCTGCTTTTGATTGGCTCACATAATAGTGCAGACTCTTAACCAGTTCAGACATGGCCAAGGTCTTCTGTTCTTGATCTTTAGTTTACATAGATAAATACAGTAAACTGAGGCATGTGTTTCCTTTAGGGACTTAAGATCTGTCTGAGTATCTGTAATTACCAGGCAATAGTCCAATGTCTTTGTCTTTTATGTTTTACAAATTCTACACTCAAACACCACCTTCTTTAAATGAATTCTGGGATTGTTTAAGTGGGGAAACAATGCTTTAAAAAGACCCATAGACAGATAGGGCTTCATGGGGTACCCTGTTCTCTGGGCTGCTTTGGTGAATCTAGGCCAGTATACTGCTTCGAGTAGTTGACAAATTTCACTGTTGCTTATTTTTTTTTTCTTCCATGAAGTTTAAAATAAACAATTAACCTATTTCCAACACAGTGTTTGGTATTGATTTAATTTAGCATGTGTTATTCATCTGCATGCCTCACAACGGTTGCTTAATTGTCTAAATCTTCCCGTGTAGAGTGCTGCCTATGGAATCTCTTTCCACAAAACACTCTTAGCAGAGTGTGGCTTACTATTTCCATAACATCTGTCTTTTCTACTAAAGAGCAGATTAACAATTATGCTTCTTTTAAAGGTGTGTGTGTGTGTGTGTGTGTGTGTGTGTGTGTTTAGGGGAAGCTAGCAAAATATTCTCTTCTTGCACAAAATTTGCTTTCTGGTATAGTAGTGTACTATCACTGGGTCAGGGATTTTGCTCGTACCCATAATGCAGCTGGCAGGACTGCCCCCTTTTTTTTTGGCCTTAGCATGACACAGAATGTTACATTATTTCCGTTAAACCTGATTGTTTACAAAGGAGACAATATATGCAACCCCCACCTCCTGTTACTACTCACCATATCACACACACCCGCACACACACCCGCACACATGCACACAAAGCTCCTTTCAATTGTGTTAAGCAGTAAAGCAGAAGGATTTTTTAAATTAGTGTTTTGTTTTGGCAATGGTTGCTGATGTGTTCATGTAATACAGTTTTAATCAAATCCCCAAAGCTGAAGACCTTTCAGCGTATCTTAGGCTGCACTGTGCAGGGCTTATTCCACTTGAAGTGGCCACCAGGGAGGTACAATTAGCTGTTCCCATGGAGAAGTTTGTTATAGTAATAAATAATAAGTAGCATAGGTAGCGATGGAATCAATTAAAGATATTTTTGACCATCTAATGGTTTATGGGAATGCTAAATAATTGACAACAAGTTTTTGACTGTTTTCTATCTGCAAGTCTCCTTGTAACTAAACATTGACCAGGCACATAGGACAGTTTCTGTGATCACTCCTTTTTCTTTCTTAAAGCCACATTGTCAAGGGTACTGTATGAAAGACAGTCACAGCCCTCACATAACCAAGCTGATTTTGAGAGGGTTAAAACTCTGCTGTAAATATTTGCTGCAGGCGGAAATCTAACATATGAAGCAGGGGAACAAATTGTGTTATCAGTTTCAAAAACAATCTGTTTCGCCATTCATTTATTTTTTTAACCAGTGTAAAACAGAACAATAGGAGTTGACTGGCTGAGAGGGCTTTGTGCTTTGTCTTCAGGCTCCAACAGCTTTGATGTTAAAATGGAAATTTGGCAAGTGGGACATTGGTAAAGTGCTCTAAATGCTTTTGGCATCTTGACAGGGAGAAAAAAATCAAAATGGTCAAGCTACCTTGGTTTCAAATTGGTGAGTGTGTGCTCACGAGTTGTTTTGTAAATATAAGCTCAGAAGGAAAAAAGGTGGATGGGTTTATTGTGTGTACTCAGGGTTGAATTGATATGTCTTCCATCAACTAAAGCAGGTCAGTGATCCATGAGCTTAGCAAGATTTACATGAAAAGACACAATGGTTCCTTCAAAGTTATTGGATAAAGTTATTGGATAAGTGACATATGGTCTCATTGCCAATGTGGCTATCAATGGGGATTTATCAGCCTAAAATATGGGCTAAATAAAGCTTAAATCACAATGATCAGCATTTGATTATGAGAAGTAGCTCTAGCGGATGCTCGATTTCACAAATGTTACTATAATTGTAAAATCCCACTCTGTGGGTTAGTTTATCTTCATGCAGAATGCTTCCACTCTTTCTGAGGGTCTCTCTGAAGTCAACATAAGCAATGTTTTATATCAGATCAATAGCAACGGACTCTGTAGGTTCCTCGAGAGGGAATTTTTTTTCAAGTACATGTTAATTACACTTTAAATAAAATATATTTTACATAGTAACTTTAGTAGGGATTGGCACACTACAGACTATGGCTCAAAATGACCCACTGCCTATTTCTGTAAAAATAAAGTTTTATTGCAACACTGACTTTCACTCACATACCTTTTGTTTCCGGCTGTTTTCCTTGTTTAATGGAAGCATCAAGCAGTTACAATAGATATTGCACTTAATATCTATGAATTTGAAAATATCTACCATTTGCCATTTTATAGAAATAAATTTGTCAGTCCCTGACTTACAGAATTCTATGATGTGATGATTTAAAAACTACCTGTTATTCTTGCCGCATTCTTTTGCAAGGAAATTTTTTGTCTCATTCTTCTGATTCCTATTTTTCAGCCCCGAATACAAGAAGGCAAGGAATCTGAGGATGATAGGATGATCTAATGTGATAGAACTATGATTCATAGTTCTTTTCTGACCATCACTATTGAGCAAGAACCTCAGCAGTTACTGAGCAGAGTGACTTGGCCAACATGGAGACACATCCTGTTAGAAGGATTTGGCCAACGGCCTGAACACAGTAGTTGGATCATAGGGAACAAGATCATTTGCAAGCTTATCACAGTGGTGAGAAACTATAGAGGGAAAGTGTGGCTGTCAGGCTAGGTGCACAACTAAAGAATAAGGAAGCATACGAGCCCTAGAATTCAGAGAGAATGAGAGGATGAATATATGGGAACAAGCAAGAGGTTATAGAAGAATTGCTTCAATGTAGCAGTGGCTGGAATTCTTTTTCATTTATGATGGTTCTTCCATGTCATCCTGTGGGGTGTGGGCAATTTCTGTGTTTCCACGGAAGCTCTAGTCTGAAGGAAAAGGCAGGTGGGTCCCTTTCTTCAATGCCACATACAGGATGGGGTGAAAAAAACAAAAACCAAAAAATGATGAGCATGTGAGACATAGAAAGGTGGTCTTTGTCTGCACTGAGCCAAGAAATCATTCAACTCTCACCCACACAGTTTGAACAAATTGATACTCCCCATGTTTCTTCTGAGTGTGTGGGCCAGAGTATAGCAGAGTGTATTCTAGAACTTTCTTATTTGACAATTTCTTTATCTTTTCTAACAAGATAGAAATTCGTAAATATGATCTGGAATTAAGATTCTTCTATTTACAAGAAAAAAAGACTGTTTTATTGATATTATTTTTATTATTGAATATTAGTTGGAAAGTAGAAAAAAGGATGAATTAAAAAAGGGAGGGGACTGAATGACTCAATCCTTTCTTTAGATGCAAAGGCTGAAGTCAGTGGGTTTCCAGGCCCCAGATAATGTGCATTTCTTGCAGTCCTAGAAGCTCACTGTCTTCTTTTCCCTCTACCACAGGGTTCTCCCTGTCCCCCCACCCCCAACTGACCCCTTCTTCCTCTTTATTTCTTAGTTCCAGCTAGTTCTTCCAGGATACCCCTCTGACTCCCCAGATGGACAAGTTTAGGTCTTGCTGTTACCTGACCCCCTTATAACCATGTGCTTCTTATTCTGCAGTAATCTTTGAGTCCTTATAATTACTAATTTAAGTTCTATGAGGGATTATTCACTGCTTGTTTCACCTTGGTGATACAATGGCTATCCAATTTTGGAGACTGAATTATAAGAACAAACTTTTAGTTTACAGACCAAAGAATCTGGGGGGAAATGTTATGAATCTGAGTTCTCCTAAGTTGGATAATCATGTTCTCTCTCTATATCTATATATCTATATATCTATATATCTATATATCTATATCTATATATATATCTATATCTATCTATAGATATATATCTTTATCTCTCTCTCTCTCTCTATATATATATATATAGAGAGAGATATATATATAGATATATATATATATATATAGAGAGAGAGAGAGAGAGATAAAGATATATATATATATAGAGAGAGAGAGAGAGAGAGAGATAAAGATATATATCTATAGATAGATATAGATAGATAGGTATATATCTATCTATCTATAGATATATCTATATCTATAGATATAGATATATACAGAGATAGATAAATAAAGATATATATCTATATATAGATATAGATAGATAGATAGGTATCTATCTATCTATCGATGTATCTATACCCATCTATCTATACCTATCTATCTATACCTATCTATCTATCTATATCTATCTATAGATAGATCTATAGATAGATATCTAGATATCTATAGATAGATATAAATAGATCTATCTATATCTATAGATATATCTATAGATAGATATCTAGATATTTAGATATCTATCTATCTATCTATCTATCTATCTATCTATCTATCTATCTATCTATATCTATAGACATAGATAGATAGGGGTTGCCAAAGGAATAATGCTAACACATGTTGATCACCCTCCCTTGATTGTAAGTGCATTGTATCATCAACCCTCTCAACAAGCCTATGTGACACAGAGCAGGTTCAACAAGGTCAAATGATATGCATGGGTCATGTTGCCAGGAAGTTGAAGAGCCACACTTTGAATAAAATTTTCTCACTACTCCATGTGACTTGTAAATGTCTCTTTCTGAAAGAATGTCAGAGAAACCTAGCCATTTTTTTTTCTTGCTACTTCCCTCCTTTCTTCTTGTTTCCTTCACTTCTTTTTTTCTTTTTTTCTTTTCTACCATCAAAACCTGAGACCTGCAAAAGTATCTCTAAGCACAATTTACCCTGACTATGCCCTAGAAGTCATTGTCCTCTGCTTTATTGTCTGTAAATAGCACACTTACTTCTCATAATACTTCTTTCCAGCCAGGGCCGTGCATTTTCATCCTCCTAAAATGCTTATAAACGTGTAGTTAGGTTTTGTGTAAACATTTAAGAGTTTTATTTTCTTTTTTGAAAGGGGTGTTAAGTGAGATTTGGGTGGGGATTTTAAAACATCCAATCTTTATTTTTTTCAAATGTCTTATTAAAAAGCAACAACCCACATACTTTTTAAATAACACAAGTAGGGATTCAGCTCTCCAAAGTCATCATCCTTACCCAATGTTCTATAAAATTAGTAGCAGAGTAGATAAAATTATTAATCAAGAAAATCAAAATGGGGAAAGTAAAATAGTTACTTGCTCAGTGTTATTTTACCTTTGTTTATTTCAAAAGAACTCAGAGATATGCCCATCAAGGAATTTTTTTTGAGGCCTTTCCATGAAAAAGATAATTAATCCATAAAATTAAAGTCTGAAGGACAAATTGTTTTTTAGGATCAAGATAAACTAGAGGTTGAAATTATTTTGAATATGATATTTAATTTTTGAAAACCTGTGATGCCTAATAATTCATGTCTATTGTTCTTCTGCTAACATAGTGAAGAGCAAGAAAGAGCAAGGCATGGAATTTTGTCAACCAAGTTGCTGGGGTTTTATGTATATTTCCATATTCTTTCAGTCTGATCTATGACACACTCAACAGGTTGGTAGAACCTGAATAACCATCTAATTTTGAATAGTCATTGGGTCAACTGAGAGCCTTCGTCTCCTGGTTCACTCTGTAACCTGTCCCCATGCCTCAGCCCAGGTTCTCCAAAGCCTGTTTTCTAACTCCTCAGATGTCTTTTTTTTTTTTTTTTAAGATTTCTTTTACTTATTTATACAAGAACTAAGGGGTAGGCCAGAGGTACAGGAGGTGAGAGAGACAGAGTGGGATGCAGAACAGGCGGATCCACTAAAGTACACTGCTGAGGGGAGCAGCAGGGGAGACTGGAGAGGTCTGCTGCGACATGTGGGAAGCTCCCTGGCTGGGGATCGAACTCATGCCGCAGTGGCTGGTGATAGCTTCATAGTGCTGAGATTTTAACCCCTGCACAACCAGGGAGGCCCTCCTCAGATTTCTTTTGTATGGTGTTTCCTTTCCATTATCTTCCAGAAACATGAACAAAGAAGAATTGCTCAAACAGATTTTTCTTTTTCATGCCTTTTTACATTCTATTCTGTTTTTACCCAAATCCATTCTCTCTTTCTTCTTATTTTTTTAGAACCATGCTTAAGCATTGCTTCTCTTTATAAAGTCTACCTCAGTGCCATACTTCAGATAAACTTCGCTCCTCCTTTCTCTAAGTGCTTTCAGCACTATGTTCATATTTCTTGTGTTTGCATGCCTTACACTCTCCAGCAATTATCTGTTAAATATTGATTTAAAGGGCAACTGTGATGATCTTCCTTTATCCTTAGTACTTCATTTAGAGGCTGGCACCTATCTCCATAGATAGGTCTTTCTACCCCATGTGTATATTAAACTAAACTGATGTATAGATAAAAGCAAAATTATCTGGTTCCTGAGAGGCCACACACAAAGCTTGGACCTTCCAATCTGCCAAGACATTTTAAAATTTCAATACAGTTTGACATTAGGTCTATTTGAGCTGTTAGCTTCTATAAAATTGGCCATTGGACTAAGATTATTGGGGATCGATTAAGAGGTAGAGTGAAGTTGAATTTTTTTAAATGGAGGGCTGCATTTCCATCAAATTCATCAATGTTTGGAAGCCATAGGCCAAATTTACTTATACAAATATTCAATATAACCTAGTATCTGCAAATCCAACAAATACAAAGTCCCTCCTTCTAATGAGTCACTTGAATGCAAAAGCAACTGTAATTCAAGAAACCAAAAACACAAAGAAGAGTGAGCTTTGTCAGACTGGACCAACTTGTTCTACCTGTTATAGACAAAGAAAGTTCTGATGAGATCCCAGGGTACAAGGTATACTTGTACAAGGAGCATTCTGTGTCTCCCCCTGCTGGTTGGTAGGATAACTAAATGGAACAACCCCCAGGAGTCTGAATGGCCATGACCTCGCAAATTTTAATCTTTGGTCTACAGGCTTCTATGAACTTTTAATATGGAAGACTGATCAAGAGTTCACATCAGGATATTTTATCTAATCCCCAGCTTTCTATCTCTGGTTAATTAGCATTGTGCATTTCTTAACAATTCTAACTTCACATCCCATTGAAATAAACTATTAAGAAACCTACTTCTTATATATTTTAATTCCAGCCTATAACTACATTTTGATTAGATTAAAATTGTTTAAAAAGGTTGTGTTTGAAAATAACCTTAAGTGTTGCCACAAGAGATGCCATTTCCTCTAGTCTTCAAGGGCTGTTTTAGCCCACCAGTAAATTTGAAATATGAAAAACGAAAAGCAATTTTTATCAACAGCAGCAAGAGATAAATACACAGAAAAATAAGACCCAGCCAAAATTTGTTTGCATTACTCTATTACCTTTATTTGGTGATTATATATCTGACAGACTTAAATTCAGAAAGGATTTGAAATGGTTTTTCCATCTGAGTATTTAAGTGAGCATTCACAGCAAGGGTTGAGACAAGCCAAGAGTTCACAAAGAAGATACTGTATGATAGATGGTTCACAATCAGAAAATGTTCCTATTCAATGTGGACAGTTAAAAAATCCAAACCTTCCCATTAGCTAAAAAACAAAGTAAAGGGAAAATGAGAAGGAAAAATCAGAAAAGAGGAAAAGAGGGGTTTCTCTTATCTAAGATTAGAAATGAGAGCCAACAATGAAGCACCCAGCAATCAATGCAATAATGAGTAAAGAGAAGTAACACCAGAATAAAAGGAGGGGAAGAAAGAAAGCATGACTGGAATGAGGTTTTGAAAAGTATAAAGAGTTGTACATAACACAAGTCTTTGTAAGTCTAGTTGTGTGGCACAGAATATTTTTTATATGAATGGCTAAGTTGTGCTAATTTATCTTATTTGATAGGAAGCAGTATTACATCTTTTAAGGACAGCTTGATTAAAAATAATTTTTTAATTCACAAGTATTTTCGGAGTATACTGAATATTGTAAAATTCATGGTATGTTGATTCATTAAACCTAAAATATCTGTAGTTTAATCTGAGGATTGATTTTTCTCATGCATCAGAGCCCAGTGCTGGTCATTCTGGAAGCCATGTTCAAATACCATAAGCCTCGACCACCAATAACAAATGGCCTCCAAGTTTGCTGAGCAGGAAGAGGAGGGAACACCACTTGTGAAAGGCTGTCATGGGTCAGACCTAGAGGTGGCTTACTACTCTTCTGACTGCATCCCACTGGCCATAAGTAGGCCAATCTAATTGACAGGGAATTCTGGAAAATGTCAGGGAAAAAAAAAGTGATATCATGAATATTGATTAGCAATGACATTCTTTAAGAGCCTAAGAGGTAGGTAGCAGGTTGGAGGAACAGACAAAAATATTGCCTATAGAAAAGCAATAAATAGTAAATGAAACAGATATGTTATCTGCATGGTCTATTAAATGGCCATACAAGGGCACAAGGGAAGGGACTGGGTTTCCTGGTAAAGGGGCCGGTCACTCAGTATCAGGGAAGAAGCCAGTTTACATGACAAAGCAGGAGGTGGAGTGTGTGAGTGTCAGAATTTGGAGAACTTCCCATTTGATTGCCTCTATTTTCTATGCAAAATGAGAGTGAGAACAAAGAAGGGACTGTTAGATATTTGAGGAGAGAGGCAAAGGTACAAAAGAGTCACCGAGGAAATCAGGAGAGTGGATGGACCCGGGGACTGCAGAATGATTGTCCAGCCACATTAAGGGCTCTCTTGTGGAGAGGGGACAGGCATTTAAAGGGAGGCGACTCAGCAGTCCTGTGTTTATTTCCAGCTTCATTTAGTTTCATAGGGGCAGGTGAGGATAAGAGGAGGATTAGAATTGACCAGAGTTGCATTTTTCAAGGGAGTACGCCAGAGAGAGCAAAGGAGATGAGAGGACCTGCGAAGAAGAGATTCTAATAATCAGTAAAGTTTTACATGGATAAGAAGTGGAGTGAAGTTGTGGAGTTAGAAGGAAGTTTTAAAGGTAGAGGCAATGGATTGTAGATGCCTGTGCTAAGTTGAAGTATTTCAAGAGTGTAAGTTGGGAACACTGAAGACAATGAACAGAGCAGAGTGAATGAAAGATCACAAATTTCAAAAATGACAGGTCTAAGACACGTGTGGCTTTGAAAGGGGATGATTGAAACAGTGTGGAGAAGAGTTCAAGGAAGGAGAACATGGGTTTTGCAAATGTTATCTGCATGGATACTGAAATCACTAAGAATTAAAATAGGAGGAGGCTTGCAGTAAATGACACTGGACCTAGAACTGGAATCTTTAAAGACTTGGAAGGGGATGACCTGTTAGTCCTCCTTAGGCCTATCAGATTTTAGAGAAAGAAGAGATAATTGGTGGTATATTCTGGTGACAAGGGATATGGAGCTGGAGTGTTGGCCAGTGGGAGGAAAAGGGCTTGATGTGATAGGGGATTAAGGAGGATGCTACCCCAGAATCCATCTGTTGGCACACAATGAAGGGCAAGAGATGGGCGCAGGGAACATGGTGCCCTTAGGAGAAAACCTGATTTCAATTTGAAAAACAAGATAAATGAGAAGTTGGGGATGTTGGAGATGCTGATGATGTCCAAAGGGCAGTGTGGAAAAGGATTCTGGTGATCCAGAGAGAAAAACAATTACACAGATACACATGAGTATTAAAATATGAGGATAGGGGTTCCAACTAAAATATAGGGTACTCAGACAAATTTGAACTTTAGATAAATAGTGGGTATTTCTTTCTATTTGTGTCCAACCTCATCTTACAACCACCCACTTCCTCATCCTTGTCCCCTGGTATCCAATAATGTGTTCATCTGTACAGTTTTGCCATTTTAAGAATGTTATCTAAAAGGATTAATATAATATGTAACTTTCATGATTCATATTTTTTAACTAAGCATAATGTATTTGAAGTCCATCCAGGTTGTCCCACGTATCAATCATCCATTCCTTTTTATTGCTGACTAGTACTGTACTGTAGGAGTATGTCAGTATTTGTCCAACCATTTTCTCTTGTAAGGCAATTTAAGTTGTGGCCATTTAATATGGACTGAAAGTTTACATCCTCCCAAAATTTATGTGTTGAAACTAATTCTCTAATGATTGTATGTAGAGTTGATCCCTTTGGTTTAGATGAGGTCATGTAGATAGTCATCCACGCTCGCTAAGACTAATTGTTTTCAGTATATTGCTATTACCAATAAAGTTGCTATAAGCATTTCATGTACAGAATTGCAATTGTTTTCAGTTAGTTTTATTCTAAGTTTCCTTTAAAGCATAGGTTTGGTTCTTGTTGTGGCCTTTTGCCTACTTAAAAATAAAACCATAATTATTCACAGTAAAAAATAATGTTCATCCAGGGAAACAATCTTGAGAAATGCCCTAAAGAATGGATATGTAAAGAAGTGATTCTAATAATCATTTCTTACACACACACACACACACACACACACACACACACACACACACACACACACAGAGTGATACAGGTGGCTCTTGCAGACTTAACATTAAATGAATGAAGCCAGTTACAAAAGTTTGATTCTGTTTATATAAAATACAAACAGCAAAGTTAATCAATACTATCAAAATTCTAGATAGTGGCTCATTACTGGCTTCTGGGGTGTTTGTAATACTGTAACTGGATCTGGTTCGTGATTTCATTGGTCTGTCAGTGAAAATTCACAGGATTTACACACTTGTGAGAGATACACTTTTCTGAATATATACATATATATTCCAATAAAGTGATTAAAAATCATTTTGTGTGTGATTCAGAACTTCCCTAATGTGTTCCTTTGTTTTGTTGCTCATAGTAGGCACGAATCCATGATTCCATTTAAAGTTGTGATCATCAATAATATTTTATTTTCTAATGCTCTCTGAGAGAAAAGGGGAGAGAAGTGTTGCAAGCTTGGTGGCTTGAACAAACTCTCTCTAATTTACTTATGGTGGTAGCATTGATTTCATCTGTAATTCTTTTTTTCCTGTAATCGATCTCACTGTCAGAAGCCAACCTGAGAACAATGGAATGGGTAAGTGGAATTTTTATTTATTAAAAGGGCAACATCTCAGAAATGAAATTACAATTTAGTTGGGATAAATTGTCTTATAACTTCATTTTTTTACATTAAAGCTATAATTGAGGGGCATTATATGCTGTTTATCACCGCAATGAAAATGTAGTCAGAATGAACTTCTCGAGGCTGTTAAACTGCCTCTTATTAGCATTGAAACTATACTCTCAGCCCATTATCTTGGGCTATATTTTTTGGTATAAGGGAATTGCTATCAAAGTGTACTTAATCTGAAAGGAATTGGATTATAATTGGAGTCTTTGTGGAAGGGGAGTTAAAATAATTTGGTATTGTCATAAGGTAACAGTGTATTGTTGGAATATTAAAAGAAAGTAACAGTGGCGTTAGAAGGCCACAGGGCTCTTAGCATTTGATGTCAACTTAGACTCTATATTGTTGGTCCTAATCAATGTGAGTAGCAAAAGAAGGAAATCTTTTATTCATCAATTTATCTGAAAGGCCTGATTTTTTAAAGAGCCCTGGAGAGTGTTATTATGTTCTATCACTCAATCATGGAATCACTTATTCTTCTTCACAAGGAGAGTTAGATTCTGTGTAAGAATTTCTGTATTTGTAGGTTCATAAGTGGTAGTTAAGTTATAATAAGTTGCCAATACATCTGAGTAAAGGCACACAGAATATTCCCTCTAACTGATTACTTTCAAGGCAGTATAATAATTAATGTTTTGTCAATTTCATATTATGGTAGCACAGCCTACTTAAGGCCTGGCACAACTGTCAAGACAAAAAAATTAGACACTCTCCTATAAGCTAGGTCAGAAGCTGGCAACTTTTTCCATAAAGGATCAGATAATACATAATTTTAGCTTTGTAGACCAAGAAGTCTTTATCACAACCAACCACCCAACTCTCACTGTGGTGTTAGAGCATCCAGACATGGTAACGAACAAATGGTTGACCTGTGTTCCAAAATAGACAAGCCAGATGGATTTTGTCTGGGGGCAGACCCCAATCTGACCTTGTGACAGTAAGTAGCAAAACAAACCCATGCACTGAAGTTTCCTGTCTGCATTTTGCATAAATTGGTCACTCAAATGCAAAATATGGCTTCATTTTTTATAATGAGAACTATCATATCACATTATTATTAAATAATCAAATACTTGTAAAATATATTTTAATTACAAACATACTACTAATAATTATTAAACATAAATAGTACTTTATTCTGTTTTATTTGGAGACAGTGAAATACAAGCATCTTCTACTTTTAAGTAGAAGCATAGAAAGCAAACTTGGTATGATTTCTAAACAAAGAAGGAATTTAGAAGTTAATTTACTAACTTGGTCCCTTTCATTCCTTCATAAAATATGCACATTGATTGAACTCCATGACTCTGGCTGTGAGTGTTCCCCAATTAGCCCTTGCTTCCCGAGTCTTTATGTAAGGCAAACTGAGAGCTGGCCTCTCTCTCTCCTGACTTCTGGGAGATTTGCAGCATGATTGAAACAGCACTTGCAACAGGATCTTGCCTAAACTTTGAAGCATTGAAGAAACCCAGCGCCAACTAGAGGGGACTTCCACTAGGGGGAGAAACCCTGGAGGTCTCACTACAGGACCACAGACTCCAGTTAAAAGTGCATCCAGAAACAAACCAATGAGACCGTACTTGTTCCTCCAGTTTGAGAGGAAGCACAAATGACCTTGTAACGAATAACCTGACCTGTCCAATTGTTAGATTCCTTATTTGCAGATGTAAGATAATATCTCCTCTTTTGGGGGTTATCAGGACCGTGGAATGAGATGGAATCTGTCAAAGGGCTAAGTATACTCAACCCAGAAATGCATGCTTCTTATACACCTGCTTACTCTGTTCTTCATTCAGTTGTTATGATTTCTTTTGTTTATAACTAGTATTGGGTGAATTGCAGGCACTGATAAACAACCACTGAATTATTTTCCCACCCTGCAATTTGTATTCCTCTTCAAAATCTAACAGACTGACACCAGAATGCCAACCTTGAACTAAAGTGCCCTGACATCTCTGTATCTGTTCTCTGCACAAACAATCTAGGTCTACAGTTACAGCATTTCCCAGTACTTATATTTCCAGTATTTTTTGACATTTAACACCATTAGAACATACAACAGAATCCAAGTACAGTTTCTTCGAGGTAAAAATGTGAATGTTTTTTCATATCTCAGTGAGTTGAATAACCTTTAGATGCAAAGTTAGCACAGCAAACATTGACATGATGCAAACAGCTCAGTACAGAGCACCTAAAAATAAATATAAGAAGTTCATATGCTACCAAAAAAGAATTAAAGCATTTAAATGAAAAACAGTCTCAAGGCTTACAAATTCATGAGAACCCACTATTGTTTTTGGTCCCATAGATGCGATAGATTGGAAGACCTTCAATATAGTTGTACCTGTTATATAGACATTGTTTAGAGAAACCTATCAATTTACTTTCAGTTCTATTGTTTTCAAAGTTTACTGGTAACTATAACATTTGGTCACTTTTTTAAAAAAAGATTTATTTATTTATTGCATATAAGCTGGGGTACAGGCCAGAGGCATGGGGTGGTGGGGTGAGAAGATTCACCAGAGGCAGAGTGGGGAGCAGAACAATCAGATCTACTGAAGTACACTGCTGAGGGGAACAGAGGGCGAGACAGGAGAGGTCTGCTGCGCCATGTGGGAATCTCCCTGGCCGGTATCGAACTCATGCTGCAGTGGTTCTGGATAGCTTCATAGAGCTGCCACTTAACCCATTGCACCACCGGGGAGACCTGACATTTGGTAATTTCAAAGGAGGCCTCAATTTATGTGATTCTGCCAGGCCACGTGATTTTGAAATGTTTGGATATGAGTCCTAGACTAATTGTGTGAGGGCAACTTGGATGACCTTTTAGATCCATGATTTCCTTCCTCACGTGATTATTATGATTTCCTTTAAGGAAAATCCAGAAAACAACTTCTGGCTGTCACTTTTAGAGTTAGACACAATAGAAACTGTACTTGGTGGCATTTTAGGGCCATGGGTTCAAGTTGTGCTTGTATTCAGTGTCTCTATTGTACTATAGTTAAGTGAACCGACATAGTTATTATTTTGTTAATTTTTATTTTTGTGTTTTATTATATTTAGGTAACATGGGTTTGTACATGATTTAGAGGTATAGGAGTTTGTACATGTATAAGGTTTGTACATGATTTAGAGGTATAGGAGCACACCCTTCAGGTGTAGGTCACCCCAACACACCTACCACCAAGGGATTTTAGTGCTCAAACTGTGTGTCTATACCTTTGTCACTAGTCAAAAAGAATAGCAACTGAAATACTAAGATATACCCATCTGCGTCTCTACCTGAGAGTGAATACAGTGTGTACTAAAGTGGGACCTTAGTTGTCTATTAAAGCTTAGCATAGGATTAAGAGCTTAATGTCTGCGTCACTGTCATAACCTCCCACTCCATCTGGTGTCCTGGGTTGCTTTCTCTCTCTTCCTTAAATTCCAATATTTTTCACACATCACTGGTGATCCTATTTCTTATAATATTAAAACAATTATTTATTTAGCACCCATTAAGCTAGAGTCTGTACTGGCCAATTTGTAAGGATTTCTAATCTATTACAACTCTCTTAAGTACTACTATTTCCATTTCAAGATGAATAAGCTGAGGTTTAGGGCAACTAAATGAGTTCCCAAAGTCATAGACTAGTAAGTGGTGCAAATGGGATCCAAGTTCAAGCATTTCAGCATCTGACTTCATGGTCCATTACTTTGTGGAACTGACCATTGGTTTATGGACATGTTCTCAGGACATGCAATTAGCTGATATGACCCTCCAGCCTTCTGTGTTTATTCAATTCGGTAAGTAAAGCAAAGTCAAACACTTTGCTACATGATGGGTGGCCTCAGTTGTAAATAGGCCGCACATAGACTCTGCTCTTTCAGAGCTAACAGTCAATTGGGGGTATCAAAGAGAGCTGACAGTGGGTGGGTTACACATAACAGATAGACTGTAACTAACAGTTCCATATGGGAAGTTGCTAAGTAGGCACACAGCTGAGTCACCCAACCCAACTTAGGATATCAGGGAAAGCTTCCAGTATAAAGAGTAGTCTGCGACATGACTTGGTAGGAATTAGCCAGACGATGAGTGCTTAAGGAAGGAGAGTGAGAGGTATTTCAGGGAGGAGGAATCACAGGAACAACGTCCTGGAAAAGTCATGTTGGATTCAGAGAACCGAGAAAATTTTGAATCACAAAACAGAGGATGACCAGCAAAGAGGTATGGTAGGTAATCTTGAGACCCAAATTGTAGAAGTGAATCTTATCTTAAGAACAGTGATGGGGATTCAACAACCAGCTATATGTCTTTGTGAGAACTGTTCTTTAGAAAAGTCAATTTGGAAGCTAACTAGAGTCAGGCATTTCTGGGAACTGGGAGACTAGACAGGAAGCAGCTTGGGTGAAAGTGTGCTGGTCTCAACTCAGAGGGTGGAAATGGACACAGAGGCACATGACAGCTATACCTCTCGAGAAAAAGAAACTGACTTGACTTTGTGATTATTTATTGTACAGCAAGATCATTGGACTAAAGTATGAAGGACAAATAACATTAAAAATGACTTTTGGGGTCATGTTTGGTGTACTGGGCAGGTCGTGACTACATTCACTGAGATGAGGCGCACAGAGGAGAAGCAGGGTGGAGGGAAAAAAGATGAAGTAATTCCAAGTCATTGGTTTCTGGGCTCTCTGTTATGGGGCCCTTCTTGATTTAATTTTTTCCTTATGTTATTTTCCTCTGTAATGGCAACTATATCACTATACTTGGTCAAATATATTGTTGAATTTTCCCCAAAAAAGGGGGGGAGGCGGGGACTTGTGCCATCAGCATATAGCAAATCCACTGCAGTGAGTAGGGAATTAGTAGCTCCTCCAGATCAGAAGCTCAACATCCCCCAATTATTCTGATTTTCTATTAGAGACAGATATTAAATAAAAACAAACAACTCGATGGTACTTGAAGATTTAAATGAGTCTGATGTGGGTGTTTAAATAGAGGTGCAATGGAAAAAAGGTATAAGCCAACACTTCTATACCAGTCATTTTCTTAGGCTTTTAAGCAAATTATCAACAAACCTTAATAAGGAGCCCACATAAGAGAAATCCTTTGATGAACCCAAATTATGAGAGAAAAGCAATGGACTTTTTAAAAAAACAATTCCAGAGTTAGCCTTGCAAAAAATGAAGCTCTCTTCAACCCAACATTTGCATTCAGTCCCGCCACATGGGTCTGCCACCTTTCTATCCTCTTCAGTATTCTTGGTTCTTAGACAAGGGAAACATGAGCATCTGGCGACAGCAAATACAGTCAGTGGTCTCCAAAACACAGGCATTGGAAAAGTGCAAAGGAAAACAAATAGGAGGCACAGGACACTAAATCTATGACCAAGCTACTGACAAGTGATGTTCCCTAAGCTCTGGGATTTGGGACAAATATTTACTTTCTTGATCCCCCTGATCTGATTTTAAGTCTCTCCGTACAGCTTTCTGTTATGTCATCACATACCATAGACTGAGAGATGTGGCAATTTCATTATCATCTACTGAAAATTTTTTTCATTGAGATCACATTGCTTTAAGACATTATATAGATTTCAACAACAAACGGCATCATAATTTGACATCTGTATGTACTGCACTGTGATTGCCACCAAAAGTCTAGTTTCCATCTACCAGCATTTAATTGATCCCCTTTATGCAATTCACCCACCCACTCCTATTCCCCCCTCCCTGTAGCCACCATTTTGTTCTTAGAATCTCAAATTTTGCTTTTGTTTTGTTTTTCATTTATTTTATTTCTTTATCTTCCATATATGAGTGAAACCATATGGTATTTTTCACTCTCCGAATCATTTCACTGAGCATAATATCCTCTAGGTCCATCCATATTGTTGCAAATAGCAAAATTTCATCATTTTTTATAGCTGAGTCATATTCCATTACACACACACACACACACACACACACACACACTCACACACACATCTATTTATCCATCCATCTCATCTGTCAATGGGCATTCAAATCGTTTCCATACTTTTTCTATTGAAAATAATCCTGTAATAAACAAAGGTAGATATATCCTTTAACATCAGTGTTTTTGTATTCATTGGGTAAATACCTAGAAATGGAATAGATGATTATATAGTATTGCCATTCTTATTTTTTGGAGGACTCTCCACACTGTTCTCTATAATGGCTTTGCCAGTTTACATTCTCAACAATGCACAATTATTCCCTTTACTCCACACCCTCACTGACTTTGTTGCATCTTGTCTTTTTGATATAAGTTATTCTCACAGGTGTGAGATGCTATCTGTTGTGGTTTTGATTTGCATTTCCCTAATGACAAATGATGATAACATTTTTTCATGTGACTATTGGCCATCTGTTTATCTTCTTTGGTGAAATGTCTTTTCAGATTCTCTAACTATGGCCTACTTTTCAATGAATCCAGTTGAAACTTCTGAATCCTTCTCAACACAGCATCCAATAGATTACTGGCAACTGGTAGAAACTGGCTAATGTAGTTGTTTACTCCTCCTGTATCTATGTGCTTTGCCAAGTTGATTTGTATTTCCCCCCACTTCCCCTCTTCTTGACTTTAAGACTTTGCTTTAGCCAATGGAATACTACTAAACAGATGCAAACAGAGAAGAGACTTGACATGTGAATTTGTGATTATAGTTCTGCCTCATGCCATTAGTCCAAGTAAATCATAAGGGATAAGTGAAAAGAGATGAGAAAGTTATATACAATAGAGGATGGATGCAGGGAAGGACAAAATATTAGAATTACTCATAAAATCTGCAACAAACTTGATCATTGGTTTATTCTGCATTTGAGAATTAAATAACAAGTTGAGAGGGAAGAGGTGTGCTTGGGGTGGGGAAGTTTCATTTACATAAATTGGGGCGGGCGTTTCTCAGCAGTGAGATCTCTGACCTGGAAAGGAAATATGCATAGGGGATTCTGTCAGCACACCTAGAATCTGTGTAAACTACAAAAAGACCCTCCTCTCTGAAGAGCTGAATTTTAAAGGATGCCCTTCCCCTGAGTTACAAGACTTTGCCAACAAAGAAAAGTCTGGATGTTAGTGTTTCATTGGCTGGACTGTCCAAAATGGGCCCAGACTGGGAAGTCTTACGTTATCAGAATTATCAGAAGAGGCTCACAAACCTGATGAACTATCGGTGATTATTTATATCAAGGAACCCCCATTATATCATAAAGATTAATACTAAGGGCACCATAAACATTTGACTTTAGTAGATCAGTATGTGTCACTGCTCAGCTAAGATGCATTTGATGTTTACATGTTAAAAATCACTGCCCAATAGTCAATTACCAATAAAGTCAAAGAGCCTTTGAAATATAAGTATGTACTCATGAGAAAATACAATTTGTTTTCTTAAGGTTTACATGCACTGTTTTTTAAAATGCATCTATAAAGCTAGGCAAGACAAGACTCAAGTCAAGGCAAAGCCAGAAAACTATTTTGGGGGATCCACCATTTGGGAAAGCGAATGGCAAGAGAAGATGAAGTGTCCTCCTAATGATTGTTGAAGTCATGCACGCCAGTCCTTCAATTTACAGCTGGAAAATGGGGTGAAGATAGATCTGTGAGAGCGGGTGAGAGCCCACCCCATTCCCTGATTGTTTCCAATCAAAGAGCCCAGCCATGGTTGCCCTTAAGCACTAAATGGAACCTGCTGGCTTTCCCTTTTATTTTAGAAATGTTTGGTTTTGCATCATAACAGAAGTAGAAAACGGTGAAAAGGAAGGTTAAAATTCTATGACATTTGCTGAAAACTCCCCAAATCTTGGTTCATTGGAAATTATGCAACTGTGTCAATGACTTCAGCTTCATGAGGAGACAGAGGGGGGAAACCAGGAGAACACACATTAAGAGAGACGAGGGAGTGGAAGCTGAGCATTCTGCAGTGACTAAGCAAGCAGCTGGTGTGTGGCTGGACAGCCTGAATTCTCTGCGGGTAGATTGGATATTTGGATGGAAGACCATGAGCTGCTTGGCGTGGGCTTCCATTGTGAGCAGCAGGTGCTATAATGGGTAGCCTGGATGATTTTTTTTAGAGGCTGGAGAGGGAACCAGACTTTTGCCATTGCCACTTTGTAGCAAAACATTTTTTTGCTATTGTTTCTACTGCATCCATTCTAAATCTCATCTGATGGGGTTGGATAGAATTATCCATTTTAACAAAATTGGGCACAATTGGGTCGTGTTTGCATACTTGAACACTTGGATTCTATTTTATCTTATGACCAGAGGCTTTAAAATGAGCAGCATTCTTTTCAAAGAACCTTCATATAAAAATATCTTTGTTTTTTCTTTAAGAGAATCTCTATTTCCCTCCATTATTACTGCCTTTGGCAGATTTTGGAGTAGAATCCCTTGCCACAGCGGAAGGCACTTTTTCTATTGAGAGCAGCTAGTCCTTCATTATATTTACCTGCTTTCTTTTGAAAGCTTCCTGTGACTTACCCACATGAAAACTAACTCCAAATGGAACAAAATAAAAAATCAGACAGTTTGAAAAGTCCAATGCGAAGAAAGAACCATGGAAGCCTCCCCATGACACGCCCTCTCCCCAAGAGCCCACGTGATGCCCCCTACTGGGAAATAGGGTAAGTGCTTCAAAGCCCAGCTGGCCTTCCATAGGATGTGCAAGAAGGTTCCAGCACATCTCACTTTTGCTCTCTAAAAATGACCCCTTTTACTGGGCTGACATTTCCTCCCTGAGTCAGGCGGGTAGCATCTTCCCCACCTGCCTATTCCCTTTTCGACAGGACGCCCTTTTGCAACTGGTGATACCATTGTCCGTCCCCAGCAGGAGCCAGGCAAACCTGCAGAGCATTGCTTGAGTACCAGGACAGAATGTCTCACTGGTTGGGTAATGGTGACAATCTGGGAACAGGCAGTGACTTATGTTGATCAGCATCTCTTCTGCCCAAACTGATGTCTGGGAAGTGAGCCCCTTGGCCCACAGTGAGGACAGTGTGTTCCCTCTCTAGCTGGCTACAGGGTGGCAAGCGCTGCTAATCTGAGCAGTGCGAGACCGTTAATCTTGGAATTATCTAAGAAAAGGCAATTGCTTGGCACCTCCTCAGTGCACGAGGCAGGGGCTGCTATCACTACTGCCATCAACAAGTCTAATCGGACAGAGGCTTCGAGCAGCTGAGTAATATCCACTCGGATATCTGCTAGGCCCTCCGGTGCCCACTCTCTGAGTTCCAGGGGCAAGCAGAAATGCAAGCAAACACACAGAAGCTGTTTAAAAACCCTACACAAGTTACTCACAAACTTTGGCTGAGGAAACTGTTAAGCCCCCCATTCCTGGGTCCTCGCTCAGAACTCTGGATTACTAGGAGGGACCTGAGTTCCTGACTTTCTAATAAACTCCCAGAGATGCCAATACAGCCTGTGGGGGGACCACTGAGCTGTGCTGCTCTTACTCTAGAGTTTTCAGAGCAGAAGTTTCTGCTCTGTCCATAAGTAGTGTGGCCCCTGTGGAATGTTTCACCACTGGTCTTTGTGCTCTGCTTCATAAAGGCTCAAAGATTCTTAAGTTCAAAGGCAAAGAAATCTGATAAAAACTCATCCCTTAGTCACCTGCTATTGTTTCTGAGGACAGGATGTGTCCAGCGTAGCAAACAGATTATCAGGTTGGAGAATGGAGAGTGGGCTGGGCAGAAGAGGAAAGTGGTAAGCTGCATTTATATTTTATATCAATAAGAGAGAATTTTAAGAAGTTCTTCCTCTGCATGTCAGAGGCAGGTGCTGGTCTAAAAAAAGGTGAGGAGGGGAATCCAACCCAGGTGCCTGAGGGGTTGAACACAGGCCACTTTGCATTTACACACCTCACAAATGTTGATGATTTTCAGATGATCCCTTGTATTGAAAACAGAGGTGTGCATCGATTCCTGCTGAGCCCAGGCTGCTGGAACATTTGACTGACTCAATAATAATTATCCCCACAGTGTTCTCAGGTAACTACTGTGGAATTGCTGGCTCCACACACAGTTCACCCTCCCCAATTAGTTTTACCCTCAACACGACTTAAACTGATTTTTAAAGAAATATATTTATAAGCAAAATCAAATATTAATGTTATATAGGTCACTCCAATCCACATAAATAAATTTCTGAAGTCAAGTCAGGTTTCCAAAAGCATGTCATAAACTTATTAGATGCATAGATAAGTTTTGAAGCTAGATAAGTGGATAAGCATAGATAAGTGCTCTGGAGCTGTGCCCACAGAGAAAAAGAAGTGTCAGAATTTTACCTGAGTGTCACACGTGGCTGTCCAGCTCACCTGTGAACAAGTGTGTATGTTTTCAAAACCAACCGCAAATCAAGAAAAGCTTGAAGTGATTATGTATTATTGTATTAGTCAGCATAGGTCTGGTAATTTCACAGTAACAAATGGCACCCAAATCTTGGTGGTTCCTGCTACCTCCCGAGAGCAGGTCATCTCTGCTTCTTAGAATCACTCAGGGACCATGCTGATTGACAGTCTATTTTGATGTGTATGCCTGGATTAGAAAGACAGGGAAAGGGCAAGGGACAGGGGTTTAGACCAGCAATAAAGTAATTTGGCTCAAATGTGACATGTCATTTCTGACCACTATCAATAAGTCCCTCGATTGACCAGAAGTCGTCTTGACTTTGTCTATCTCAAAAAGCTCATACAGCATAGTCTACCCCCTTTAGCACTCCTCCCATCATGAGGGAAATTGGATATTGATGAGCAGTAGGAAGATCGGTCTCAGGAGGCATCTGTAACACCCTTTGGATATGGAAGGAAAATATGGGAATTCTCTATTCGTCTACAAACTACAAATGCATGTCAGTTTCATGGCAAGAACCCAGGCCCGACTAGTTTCGTGTTAGAGGAGGTCAGCTCTCTTTTTGGAAAATGGTATAATTAACAGTGAGATCAATCACTTTAAGATAAAAGAGTTAGACCACCAGGTCAAATGTCTAGTGCTAGTCGTCTATAAGATGTGGTGGGAAGTGCAGGGCTTGGGGATGAGACCATGATTCTAGCCTCATATCTGTCACTCTGTCACTTTAGACAAATTGCCTCATCGCCTCGGTATATAAAGTACTTAGACAAAATGATCTCTCAGCTTCCTTTCAGTTCCAAGAGTCTGTGATTCTGAGTTATTATCTTCATTTGGATTTCTATAATATTGACCAGAACATGATATTTGGAAAAAAAGATACTGGGAAATATTAATGATAATAGTGCTGGCCTTCTACAGGAGCATATATAAGTTATGCAATGAGCTCCCTTTAATAACACACATATTTCTCTTTGGTACCACAGTTGAGTTATCACTCCCAAACCATCTAAAATGCCGAGATTACAGTCAGGATGGAAGTCCCTTACACGGAGCTGGGAGGGAGGAGGGTGGGAATGATTAATTGTAAAGGACAGAGGCTCTGACTTTTCACCTGCCTGGTCTCTGTAGCTTTCAGGGCCCTGTCTATTTGGATCAATGGTTTGCTAATTACAGACTGTCTGAGGAAGGCTCCAGCTTCCTCTCTGGTGATTCATGCTTTTACATTGATTTTCACATAAGCTAAGATGCAGTTGCACCATTTAAGCACTGGGAAATTGGTCATCAATGAACTATTTTGGACTTAATAGATTTGATAACACTTGAAAACTCTTTATGTTTTGATTTTTGGATTATACTACCTAATATAGTAGGAGCTGATGCTTATGTCCTACTTATCTACATTTATAAAGAACTCTAGAAAGGACAGGCTCTGATTATGGCTGGGCTTCTCTAGGCAGCTTGAAATGAAATGAAGTCCGAAAACTAGTTCATTTTCCCTAGACTGCTTTTGTGGAGAACATGTATCTTATTTAGATGTGAAGCTGATCCTGCTAGTGAGAATATCTTCATTTCAAATGGGAAGTCCTTGTACTCCATTGCACCTCAGGCACCAAACTACAGTTCACATGGGGTTCTTTAGATCATGACTGACATTCAAGAAAAAATGCAGTCACTAGGTTGTCTAACAGCTAACTGGAATGAATGAGCTAATGCAATGTCCTTACACACATTTCTTGAGTACTGAAAAGTATGTACCTAGCGTGTGTGGAGCTTAATTTAGATTAGGTGGGGCTCCTGGCTTACCCCCAGAGCCTTTTTCTGATCGTCAGGTTGTCCCTAAGGTAAATGGGTGACTGGCTAAGACATCAAGGAACACATTTGGGAAGTCTAGAAACAGTGATCTTGCTGCTTTAAAACTGCACTTCAGCGTGCTGGTCCAAGGTCTCTGGCCCTTGGAGGCCTTGTCTTGAAACCTAAAACCAATCTGAACTCTTCCACTTATCATTGGTGTTACCTCTAATCTCTTTAATCCTGCTTCTTTATCTGCAAAATCAAGACAATTTTGCTTAATGTAAAAAGCCTTCCTAAAGAGCAAATGAGAGTGAGGGAATCAGTAAGGTGGTCCTTAGTAAGCGCACAATAGATGTTAGCTCTTCCTCCCCCTCCCTTCCAAGGCTCCTCTTTGTGATAAGCCATGTATCTTACTGAGTGCTGCAAAATATAGTAAATAGGAAAATTGATGCAGGTTTTGATTCATCACTGATGTGGCATTATCTGGCTTTACATCCTAAATTTAAGAAGTAATTCATCGCTAAAGAAAAGAATCTGCACAGGACAGCCAAATATCACAGATGGAAGGAACATTATTTCATATTCATTCCTTTCTATGTAACTTAAGTATAAGTCATCTGAGTATCCCCAAATCCTCCAATATGGGGTCACTTTTTCTTAGACTCTTAAATGAAAGTGGTTGGAACCCATCCCAAGATACTCAAGTCCCACAAGGGGATTTTTGGGCTCGGACAGTTTCTCCTCTAAAACTCTTATTTTATTTCTTACTTGTACTGAATTGTCCAAATCCCTGATACTTCTCTGCTAATGCTTGGTCTCTTCTCTCTACCCAGAACTTCTGGCCCTGTCTATTTCTATATCATCACTTATGCAAAGCAGATGTGTGAAGTTCCAGAGATAGTGAGACACAACCATTAATTTCAAACTATGGCCAACACAGTTTTATCCTTATAAGTCATTATTAAAGTGCTATGATGGTTAGTTTTGTATGTCAACTTGGCTAGCCTATAGCACTCAGTTATAAATCATATTAGGCATTTCTGTAAAGGTATATTGTAAATGCTACCAGATACAAACCACTGATTTTAAGTCAAGGATATTTTCCTCAATAATGTGAGTGGGTCGCATCCACTCAGTTGAAAAGTCTTAAAAGCAAAACTGAGGTCTCCCTGAGGAAGGAGAAATTCTAAGACTGCAATATCAGCTCTAGACTGAGACAACCAGACTGACTACCAGCAGATCCCATAATTGTGTTAGCCAATTCCCTGAAATAAACAAATAATGTATAACTCGATCTATCAATCGATTGATCGATCCATCTATCCATCCACCCTACTTCTTTTGTTTAACATAAAGAACCCAGACTATTGACACAGATTACAATCCACTTGAAATTTACCACCCATCTTCTTTTCTCTCATAAAGCAGGTTTTACAGGGGAAAAAAACTGATGGCAATAATGTGTTACATTTATGACTGTGAAAGATACTGGCTACCATTAGTCAGCACTGGTATCTATCAGAAAAGTCATTATTCCTGTACTCCGATGCCAACAACTATTTTACCACCTCTATGTGGAATGGTAGTTCATCAAGAGCATGTCATTTCATGCAGATGACACCCCATACCCACAACACATCCCTAAGTGGGTTGTTCCCACAATAGAAACTATACTCATTCCTTTGGACAAAAGCTTTTTTAAATAAAGAATCTTTTGGAAGCAGTAATCTGGGAGGGGAGCAATAATAATTCAGCTGCTAAGAGACCCAATATTTTATCAAATTTTTCTTGATAGGTAAGCAAAAAGCAATGACCTAAATTTTTAATAAGTACATGCTTAAGAATTGTCCCCAGGGAACAGACCTGGATGGAGTTCCCCATCAAGGGGCCACTGGGCACCTGCAGGATATGGTAGAAAAAAAAAGTGAGAAGAAAGGTGGGAGGTTGCCAAAGGAAGCGTCAACTCCTTCACACTTGAATTGGTTCCAATCACACCTGCTCCCTTTAGGGGAAGCTTTCCCATTAAACAATGATTGTGACGACTTGGCAGGCAGACTGAGTCGGGATACAGGTAGATTATCAAAAGGATTTTTTTCCTCCCTAATAGCTATACCTTCTCCTGCACTAAAAAATATTTTCTCTGCTTCTTTTTTCTCCAGGATCTCACAGAAATGAAAAGGAAATTCTCTTACAGTCTACTCACAGTTTCTCCAGCTGTTCCTTACATCATGGCTCTTACTTTCTCAAGGATCTTCTTCTATCTGCCTTTCTTTTCTCTGTCCTCCCCCAATCCTGGTTTTCCTTCTCCCATGTACTTAGGCCTTCTCCATCTTGACAAAATAACTTCTCCATATCCTGTTATCTCTTCTTTTAGCTCACTGCAGAATGGGTCTCTATTTTCTGTCTCCAATGTTTTATTGCCCTTAAGTCAAAACAATGAGATTCAAAAATTTCATTGTATTAGAACTTTCCAAGAATCTTTTGAAGCAGCTGTGAAAAGTCTTTTTTCAGCCCTTGTCTTACTTGGCCTCTTTTTAGAACTCAGCCCTGCTGGCTTCAGAGTTCTTGGCACCTTTTCTCACTTTGGCATCCTCAACACTTGCTGATTTTTCCTCATCTCCACTTCACTAGTGGCACTTTCTTTCCCCAATCCTTAAATTTACTCAGAGGTTTAGATCTCACTTTCCTGTGATTATATTTAGTCAAGATTTTCCCCAGTATCAAGACCTTATCTATTTATCTCTAGGTAGATAATTCTCAGACTACTGGTCTGGAACACACCCTTGAATTCCATTTCCACAGAAATCTCTGGCTGCCACAAATCTTTTCTATACTTGCAACTTTTTCTGTCCTAACAGAAGCATTTGCATCTCTGCAGTCATAAACTTGTTCTTTTCTCCAAGTAGCCTTATTTTTCACTGAGTCACTAGGGTTATAAGTGTTGAGGTTACCCCATCCATACCCACAAAATTTTATTGAGTCCTTCATAATGATCTCTGCAGTAGATTCCTTTACTTCATTCTCTCACCACCATCCCTTCTCTATCTTTAACATCTAGTTTAGGTTATAACCCTTTTCCCTACCACTAATCTGAAAAACTGGTACCACAGAAATTATATTGTATATACAATGATATAATAATATAACTATATATTATATAGTTATAATATAACTATGTATTATATAACTATATTATATATAACATTTATTATATTATATAACATATTATATAGTATACATTCTGCAATATATTATATATAATATTGTATATTAATATATCAACTAATATATAATAAATATATATTTATATGTATATATTTATATATACATATATATTTATATGTATATATATTTATATATATTTATATATATATATACATATATATATATATGTATATATATTTATATGTATATATTTATTCATATCTTTTACATTATTATGTGGTCCCTGTAAGTTACCCACCACCTATTCACCTGTGGAACCATCACCATAGTCCCCCGTGCTCCCCACTTCCCCCTCTTGAGCCCTTCCCCTCCCCTCCTTCCCTGCTGAATGTCTCTTTTTATTTGGCTTCCCTATATTCCTGTTATAAGTGAAACCATTCTATAATTTTCTCTTTCTTTCTGGCTTATTTCACTGACCATGATCCCTTCTTGTTGCTACGAATTGCATGTGTTTGTCTTTTTTGAATGCTGAATAGTATTCCATTGTGTATATGTACCACATCTTCTTGATCCAGTCATCTATTTTTGGGCACTGGGTTGTTTCCATATCTTAGCTGCAACAGTGCTGCAATAAACATGCGGGTGCATGTATCCTTTCGGTTTAGTGTTTTTGTGTCCTTTGGGTAGATTCCCAGTAGTGGTATTGCCAGGTCATATGGGAGTTCCATTTCTTGCAGTTTGAGGAAACACCATACAGCTTTCCATAGTGGTTGGATCAATTTGCATTCCCACCAGCAGTGTAGGAGAGTTCCTTTTTCTCCACATCCTTGCCAACATTTGTTGTTACCTGTTTTTTTAATGTGCGCCAGTCTCACTGGTGTGAGGTGGTATCTCATTGTGGTTTTCATTTGCATTTCCCTGATTATAAGTGATGTTGAACATTTTTTCATATACCTGTTGGCCATTTTCATTTCTTCTTTGGAGAAGTGTCTTTTTAGCTTTTCTGCCCATTTTTTGACTGGGTTGTTGACTTTGTTTTTGTTGAGTTGTGTGAGCTCTTTGTAGATTTTTGTTATTAGTCCTTTACCGGTTGTGTTGTGTGCAAAGATCCTCTCCCAATCAGTAGGGTGTGTGTTTGTTTTGATTGTTGTCTCTTTTGCTGTACAGAAGCTTTTTAGTTTGATGTAGTCCCAGCTGTTTATCTTTTCTTCACTTCCTTTGCTATGGGGGAAGTGCTTTTAAAGATTTTGCTGAGATGTATGTTATGTAGAGTTTTGCCTTTATTTTCTTCTATAATCTTTATGGTTTGAGGTCTTATATTCAGGTCTTTTATCCATTTTGAGTTGGTTTTTGTGCATGGTGTGAGGTAGTGGTCTAGCTTCATTTTTTTGCATGTAGCAGTCCAGTTCTCCCAACACCATTTATTGAACAAACTAGTTTTGTTCCATTGCATATTCTTTGCTCCTTTGTCAAAGATTAGTTGTACATAAATATGTGGATTTATTTCTGGGTTTTCTATTCGATTCCATTGGTCTGTGTGCATGTTTTTGCTCCAGTACCATGCTGTTTTAATTATTATGGCTTTGTAGTATAGTTTGAAATTAGGGAGTGTAATCCCTCCATTCATATTCTTTTTAGTCAGGAGAGCTTTAGCTATTTGAGTTTTTTTGTGGTTCCATATGAATTCCTTCAATATCTGTTCTATTTCTTTGAAGAATGTCATTGAGATTTTTTTTAAATATATATTTTTATTGTTATTTTTGTCTTTTACATTTTGTATTCCCCTTGGGTAGCCCACCACCAATTCACCCATGATCATCTCCATGGTCCCTTGTGTTCTTTGCTATTCCATTTTGTGACCTTTTCCTTCCCTCCCCCCGCCTCCCCCTCCCACCCCCCCCCACTGATTGTCTCTCTCCTATTTGGTTTCCGAATAGTCTGTTATAAGTGAAAACATTCAATATTTTTCTCTTTTTTCTGGCTTATTTCACTGAGTATGATCCTCTCTAATTCCATCCATGTCGCTGCAAATTGCATTTGTTTATCTTCTTTGAATGCTGAATAGTATTCCATTGTGTATATGTACCACATCTTCTTGATCCAATCATCTATTTTTGGACATCTGGGTTGCTTCCATACCTTTGCTATTGTGAACAGTGCCGCAATGAACATACGGGTGCATGTATCCTTTTGGATTAGTGTTTTTGTGTCCTTTGGGTAAATTCCCAAAAGTGGGA